>JARHVA010002527.1:1652500-1862500 GCA_037957365.1 Torreya grandis | reverse complement strand
ATATATTATAGCAATATATAGTAAAACACCGAATTCAAAATATGTTGAAAATAATAAACAGGTTTACAAATATACAAACCTCCCTAGAATAGATTTTATGTTAACTATGTAGGCTGACTGTGGCTTGAAATTAGCTAAAAATACCTATAGAGTATGCCATGTCTAAAAATAATAATTGAAAATGTATTGGGACAAGTCCATAGAAAGAGGATAGGATCACACTACAACCTTCTCTATTGACTACGACTACATTTTGGTTGACTATGTCCCTGAAGTTTTGATCTATATTTGTGTGACTATCTGTGAGTGTTGACTATTTAACTCTATGATATGATGTGCCATATAAAATACCTATAAAATACAAACCTTTATTTCTTCACAATAAACAAGACATAAATCAAATGCCAAAGGGGGGAATAGATTTATCGAAATAGCTAAGCCACCCTTAAAAAACCTTTGTAATTTGAGTTTTGTCTACATAGCCCAAATGGGCCTGAGGCCAATGTAGTTCTCCCTCCTATGGTGATTATGTGATCCATGATTATCTAATTGTATGCATGCAACTAGAATATTGATTAAAATACTTGATAATTGATTCCTTTGACATGCAATAAATGACATTTATACTTGTCATATGACTATTAGAATGTGACATATTTAAAATTAGAAAGAATAGTGATGTTTTTCTAAGTGTGCATTAGAATTTAAAAGTGATTGATAGATGGGTTCAAGTCAATGCCCTGATGTGTTTGTATAGAGAAATATTTAAAATATTTTTGCTAATCAACTTTATAATATGCATGAGAGAGCCATTTTGAAAAGATTTGAATTCAATAAAGTTATCATTGGAGTGTGGGGGATAAAGCCATAGTGCAGCCTTGTCTAACCTATCAAAAACAAGTCCCTGAAGGATAAATACTATTAGAATAGGTTTGCTAGGAAATTATAGATTGAATTTGAATGAATAGGGATGAAGTATGGATGCCTATATGATTTTTTAGTGTTTTCAAGACAATGAAGGCTCTTATTATAGATTTTGAGTTAATAAAATGGTAAATAGGCCAAGCAAAGGTAAGATTTCAATATTAAACACTAGCAATACCTTAATGATTAGTTTTATGTGTCTATAATAGAACAAGTGAATCTAGTCTACACTATTAATATATATCAATGTCATAACATAGTAAAGTAGTATATCCATGAAATTTAGCAATATAAGTAATATAAGCAAGAGAAAGGCATGTGTAATAAATTAATATAGACTAACATAATATGTTACAACCTTAATCTATAACATATCTAAGGATATGTGTGGCTAATATGTAGTCTACATCACTTTTTATTTTATCTTGTCACATTTCTCCATGTTTTCATATTGTTAGTAAGGTTGGCCTATAGAGGAACCATAAGATAAGTAGAAATAGGAGGTAGTGGTTAGTACTTGAGCATAATATTATGAATTATATTCTTATTGCATGGTTGTAGATGTTTTCCCTAAAAAATACTCAGTATTATTTATCAATTATTTTTATCTATTATCAAATATTGTTGTAGATATACTTATTTTGTTATTATTATTGCACTATATTTTAGTTAATTGTCTTGTGGTGTTTAAATTTATAGTCATTATTGTGAACTATCATGACTTATCTAAATAATTTCATTACAAGTGGTATCATAGCTTCAATTTTTGTAAGGTTCTATGATGCAATTTTTTGTTTTCTCGATCTAGCATCTATAAGTTGAAGGACCAAAAAAAAAAATCCAATTTGTGAAGAATTTATTTTTGTACAGAACTACAATATTACTTGTGGTTTTTTTACAAGAAAAAAATCTAGAAATGTTTTTCACATTCTTTTGAAAATTAACAACCACTAGATTCATCTCAGCGAGATGATCATAATGGTATAAGACTCTAGTACACTATTCCCCCCACTAAAATTATCTTGATTGAATTATCAAATCCTAAACCCTAGATTTTGGGCATGGTTGATCCAAACACTTAAGGCCATAGGAAAAGACAAGTCAATCCATGAAAAATGCCTACTAAGGAGGACATGGAGTTCAAAACTTATGATTAGGGGTTTCTTGATCCTAATTTCAAATCAGTAATGTTATCTGTATGAGCTAACTAAATTTAATATTCTCATTATGTAACTCGAAATCACTTGAAACTCTCTTTCTATTGCTCTTTTCTAGATTTAACCATTAGAAATATTCAAGAAACTATAAACACCTAAGACCTCAAAATAGATAGGATTTAGTACAAAGTCTAAAATTCTATGAAGATGTAATAATAAGTATAATTTTATTTCATATTTGTGTTCCTATTGAAAAATCATGGAAAATCAAAACAAACGGACTGTTGATTTGAGTTTGGATGTAAAAATCACTACCTTCAAAATTTAGTGCATTCGGCTTGGTTGTAAAACTGCCTTGACAATTTTAAAATATCAAGTGGAAGTTGAGAACCACCCCGAAAGTTTTCCATGCTTCAATTGTATTTTTTTAATCACCCAAGTGATTTCACAAAGATAAATGGTAGTTTCCCAACTATCACAATGTTGTTTCCCTACATATATTGGTAATTTCACAATGAGAAAAAATGGTTTGCCAAACAATTATAGATAATTTATATTCATATTCTAAGTCTTTCTGGATTTCAATTTAAGATCTCTTTAGTGTTACACGCACATGCACATGCACACATGCACTCACGCACACACACATGCACGCACGCACACACACACACACACACACACACACACACACACACACACACACACACACACACACACACACACACACACACACACACACACACACACACACACACACACACACACACACACACACACACACACACACACACACACACACACACACACACACACACACACATGGAGAGGGTCTTTGTAAGCAAGGGAGATGTTCCTAGTAAATCTTTTTATTGATTGTATGTAGTTTTTTGAGTTGGAGTGTGGAAAGGAATGAGTGTGTGAAAGAGTTTTAAATCATGTATGAGTGTTTGAAAACATTTTAATGAAAATAATGCTTGAAAGGCCTTAATAAGATAGTATAATTGTAATTTTGGAATGAGATAGTGGAATGAGGAGGAAATCCCTCTCTTACCATATTTTTATCGATTTTAGTTTTTCCAGGTAACATTTTATCTCTTCTAATTATATTTTTGATATAGTTCGTTACTCTACTTTCATTTTTTAGTATTTATTTTAGTATGCATAACTTTCACTAATTCATAGACTAGTGGATATTTCACACTAAGTTTTGCCAACATGGATCTTATACACTCCTAATAATTCTTTGATTCATTAAATCACTATTTACTTGTTAATTTGCATAAAATAATCATAAAATATGCTTAGGAATGAATTGAAAGTGATGCCTAATGAAAATAATACTAAACAATGAAAGAAAGAAATTATTGAAAAATAAAATCGAAAGAGACACAAGATTACCTTGGAGAAACTTAAATGAGAAAAATATAGAAAAAGTGAGAGACTTCCTCCTCATTCTACTATATCATGCTACAATTACAAGTTTAATGTCTTATTGATGCCTTCATAAACATATGTTGCATTACAATATGTTAAAACACTCATACATGCTATGAAACTTGCTCACCAATTCTTCCTTTCCATACTCCAACTCAAAAAACCACATATAATCAAGAAGAATATTTTCCATGAACATCTCCCTTGCTTACAAAAACCCTCTCCATACATACATATATACATACATACATACATACATACATACATACATACATACATACATACATACATACACAATTTAGACACCAAAAAATGCTCAAATTAGAAGTCAAAAAAACTCATAAGATGAAGAGAAGATGTTTATAGCCATTATTCAAACTATTTATTTGTCTCCTTGAAAAATAATGGCTATAAACAAGGTAAAACCATCGAGGTGGTTTTGAAACCACTAGAGTGGTTACAAAACTACCATTAATGATTACAAAACCACTAAGGTGATTACGTAACCTCTAATGAAGCTTGAAAAAAATTTAGGGTACTTATGTAACCACCACTTGAGACTAAAAAATTGTCAGGTCAGTTTCACAACCAAGCCAAATGCACTAACTTTCAGAGGCCATAAGTTTTGCATATGAACTCGGATTGACATGCCATTTGTTTTAAAATTGTATACTTTTTCAATAGAAACACAAATAGACAATAAAAGTTTACTTTCATGATATATTCATATTGTTTAATACTTTACACCAAAAACTATCTATTTTTAGGTCTTAGGATGTTACAACCTATTCTTGAACCCTATAAATGGTTTACATCTATTATTTGTTATTTTCAAGGGAAAATAAATATTATCACAATCTTGTATATTATTATCCATGTCTAAAGGATAATGGGAAATATTGTATGTATTTACATCATCTACCTTTTCTATAGAAAGAGAGGGAATAATACACTCATTTATATTATTTACCATTTCTATATAAGGCCTATGCCTTTGTAGTTTAACATGATTAATGCAGTGTAGTGTAATGGCAATTTTGAGAGGTAGACAAGGTGTATTAATGGTCTATTTTGCACAATTTAAACCTTGTGACAGATTAAGGGAAAGAAGATACTCATTATTAGTATGTTTCTCTTATTTTAATGTATAGTTAAGATAAGAATGTGAAAAAGATCTAGGTTCTTCAAATTCAGAATTAGTGGACTCAATTTATTCTTCACTATTATATTCACTAATGTAAAAATCCTCTTTATATTCGTAAGTAGGATCATACTTATAATCATAATAATTTATATCATTGTCATATTCCTCATCAATATAAGTAGTATTAGTAACTATTCAAGTGTGATCATTAGTCCATTCATCGCCCTAAACATAAGGTACAACATTATTAGAGAGGAGTGAATCCATAGGATGATTAGCATTAAAGGTTTTACATTTAGTATCCAATTTGTATTTGTTTAACCTGAAATAAAACAAAAACTCCAAGTACAAAGTCTACCACTCAAAAATAAAATATAGCATAGCAAGCAAGAGAGGATATGAATATGTGTAATTAGGTTGGGAGTGTTTGATTCATAGGCTCTCAGATACATAGATCCCATTTAATAAATAGTGAACAAGGTGCATAAGGCCACTATATACAAAGGATTCCACCTTCCCATAGATACCTTATCATGTGTTTGAGGTATGTTAAAAGTAAAATTTTAGGGTTAACTGCTTATTGGTGTTTTATAGAACCAAATAGTTGAAAGACTTTCTATGACAAAGAAAAAAACCTATGGTTTTCGATACACTGTGAAGTACATGGAAACTAAAGTCTATATATAATTATGTATAATGGCTTGAGTATTGGATCAGTACCTTTAGCACCACAACTTAGGTAAAACTAATGATCACTTTACCTAGAATGAAAAATTGTATTAGTTTTACAACTACTAGAACACAGTTCTAGAAAAGAAAGAGAAATAAAGAAAAATAAATTGAGAATTAATAGGAGAAAATAATTTTATGCATGGAAATCAAAATTTCAATCTAAAAACCCTAGGTCAAAGAGAAATTCTAAAGCAATGATCAATCAAATATTAGAAAGGATGATTAAATTTCTCTTTAATGTATGAGAATCATGAATTTAGTTGAAACTATACAATAAATTTTTAAAAAAATAATAATGTTTAAACAATAAACAAGTTCACCAAAAGTTTTATCTTATTTATCGTTTAATAATGTTTAATATGTATAACCTTTTGAATAAATCAGAATGCTAAGGATATATAATTTACCAATAATTATGATTGGAATTTGTTAAATATAGTAATGCAATATTTTTAGAAAACACTAGGAAAAAGACAACTTAGCTTAGATTATGATATTTTTCTAGTTTAAGATTGGGTACAGTTCCTTAAAATGCACCAACATAGGTATGTGATCCCTCAAGTTTAGGAACAGAGTCCATGTGTATGTCTAGACAAGCCTATGTTCATTGGACAACAACATAAACTGGCCTTGTCTGTTGACTCTATACTTTCCTATTCTCAAAATGATAAAACTGTGACTAACCTATCACTTACACTTGTGTTCACTGAGACTATTGATATAATACCCCATCTAAAATATTATGCGAAGATACTTGAAATATAAAACCCTAGTTCTTGCACAAATCGATTTGATATCAAATAGGGGGAATCATGGGAAGAGATTGAGTTGGACTGACCTTATTCAATTCTCATTGACTAACCAAATGTTGGACTACATTGCCAATTTTCTGAAAAGGGCTCAAACTCGAATATAGTTCCCCTACTAACTTTTATGTGTAAAATTTTGAATGCAAACCTAGATGTTCTTTCTTTTATTTTACATTTGGCACAAGCATGAAAATATGAATTCATCATTCTAATTTTCACATTTAGCTTCAATAATTATGTAAATGAAATGTGCAATCTTTTGTCTAGCTCTTGATAATCTAGAATGTTGTCCCTAAATTACCTTATAGGAACTTTATTTTTATAAAGATCTTGATTTTGAATTAGGAGACCTATCGGTGTGCAAACACTGACTCAACAAGACCCAAATGGGCAACAATAAAACCCCATGCAAAATGTGACCCAAATGAGCTCTGCAAATTACACTTGAACAACTCTTCATTTTATGGATAGGTCAATAGACGCTTAAAAAATTGCAAACTTATCCAGAAAGCACACAAAAAGATAAAATAAAGGTATTGGGATCCCCTAGACAATAAAAAATGTATGCAATAAGGAGGAAAAGTCTAAACAAGTGCACCAGTAAATACTTCATTCGTCATTAATAATTTATATGTACAACGCTTTAAAAAAATATATTAAAAATAAGCTTATACCAAAATTGAGTATCTATATCAAGCTCTTTTATAATATAAACTATCAATATACTTTATATTCTTATTTTCTAATTAATACATATAATAATATATTTCGAATAAACAAGAAAATAAAACAAAATAATTTTTAATTTATTTTTAATATACAAAACATTTACAAAATGTGCCCCCACTACACAAACGTTGTTCCAAAAAAATATCCAACTAAGAAACTCGAATAAGTTGGCGGCACTGCTCTAAAATAATTTTGCTTGGGCCTAATGCATTTGAAGAAGCAAAAAGCTTACAATCCAAACAACATCCTGAACTCCATGAACCAAAATTATCCTACGGTAGCTGTTCCCATACTGATCTCCTTGTCCACCTTTATCACTGAGGTTGGGGCTACCTTTATAATGCACTTCATCAAATGTAAGGGATTCTTTTGAACATTGCCTCATTTTTCCAGCAGGAAACACCTGATTCAATGCTTTACCTGCACACAGATCCTTGTTGCCCCTCAGGTCTAATTTGTTCCCCAGCCTTTTTACAAACTCTTTAGAGAAAGGCACTTCTCCAGTCAATCTATTCTCTCTCAAATTCAACGTGAACAAATGCTGCAAGTCTCTCATACTCCATGGAATAGACCCACTCAATCGGTTATCGTCTAGTGCCAAAGCGCTTAGATTATGAAGCTCGCTCAAAGATTCTGGTATTAACCCTGTTAAAAGTTCAAATGCATAGCAGAATCAACAAGAGAAAAACATACTTCAATTTTTTTTTAAAAAGATTAACTTATTTATGGCGTGCATTTACATTTTGCAGATAAATCAGTGATTCAAAGTTACAAGGAACAAGCTTAACCAACACTCACAAATTAATTATATGATATTTATGATAAGAAATACTTTTTCTTGCTTATCAAAACTTGCTCCACCATAAAAAAAACTTAATACATTTATAATTTCCAATATTTATTTCTAAAAATCTGTCTATTCATTCAAATAATTACAACTAAATTTACAATGCAAATCAGTGTTTCCAACAATACCTTCAAATCCAGAAGAAGAAAGACTGAGCATCGACAGTTTATGAAGCGACCCCAAAAAACCTGGCAAAGTGCAGTTCATAGGATTGCCTTCCACAATCAAGTATTGTAGATTTGTCAAGGACTTGAATGTAGGAGGGAAGGGTCCTGCGAATTTATTCTGACTTAAAGCCAAGAAGCACAAATTCTGCAGCTTCGCTAAATCTGGAGGGATTATACCACTAAGACTGTTATGACTCAGGTCTATTTTTTGTAACATTGATAAGCTCCCAATAGATGCAGGTATAAGCCCTTGCAGATTATTTTCACTGAGGTCCAAAATAGAGAGGCTTTTGAGGCCTCCAAATTCGTGAGGAATACTTCCACTAAGCTTATTGTAGCTGAAATCCAAGTGATTTAGCTTATCCAGCTTCCCAATCTCAGAAGGGATGAAACCCTCAAGTCCATTCTGAGATAAGCTCAGAATTCTTAGTTTTCTAAGCCCTGAAAGTTGTGGGGGAATGGTGCCTATCAAAGCACTGTTGGATTTGAAAACAAGTTCTTCTAATGAAGGTGATAAGTTAACAAGTTGTGAAGGGATTGTGGTGTTGGATGTGTGGAAGCAGTTGAAGATAAAAAGGCTTCTCAGGAAGTGGAGCTTTATAATGGCAGGGGATAGTGTGGCGTCCTTCTTGCAGGGTGCAGTGTAATCCAAACCGAAATGAAGCTTTGTTACATGCAGAATATTATTGTCAGCAGTGGCTTCACAGTTAATTCCAGGCCATGGATCATCACTACAAGGATGTGGATGAGTTGATCTCCATGTCGGATCGTCGATAATAGCTTCCATTACAGAAAACAGACCATGTAGCTCTTCAATATCCATGGAAGCCATTTTCAAGCCAGATTGGAGACTGTTTTCAGCAATTGTGAGGGAAAAAAATATAAAATGTGCACAATAAAGTGCTCTAAACTTGAAGAAATCCATGAGAAGCTGCTCAATAAAGATTAAAATATGAATTTCCAGAGTTCCACAGCTCAGGGATTAATTCATGCACACAATGAAAAGTAACTGGTTTTTGTTAGAAAGAACTATAGAATTAATGAATGGAATAGCAGCTGTAAGTTTATAGATAAACTAAACAAAAAAAGAAATTGTAGGTAAGAAAACATAGTGTCAACCTAAGTTCGTTGAAAAATAAGTTATCGAAATTTAAATGAAAAATTACACGAATGGGCACACAAGTGAAATCATGATTTGACAGAGGTTATTGATTTATTTGGGTTTATTTTTTTATTTTTTATTGGGTTAAAGGTACTTTGGAGGTATTACTAAAGTTCAAGACAACTTAGTGGTAAGTCTGAAGTTCTTATTAATATTAATATATTGGGATCTAAGTTTTAATAGAGGTTGATGATTTGATTTGATAGTTATTGATTTTTTAAGTTCTGGTAATGGTTAAAAATTATATAGGTTAAAGCACTGGCAGTCAACAATATTGTCTGAATCACTTGAGGTCTGGAGTCCAAACCTGATGTCCCAATCTATCACTTGGCCAAAACTCTAAATCACTTAAGTCTGCAATCTAAACCTGATGTCCCACTCTATCAAAACGTTAAATGTTCTAGTTTACCACTCCACCAAAACCTTAAAAACTAGTTTATGTTTCCCATAAACATTGCTGCTTCTAATTAAAAGTGTTTTTCATAAACATTGCTGCTTCTAATTAGAAAAGGAAAATTTAAAGACAGATTTATAAGAAAAGCTTCGAGCTTTACATTAACCGTGAAATCAATCAAACAACCTTTCTTATTATGATCCACTGCTTAGCAACATTTTAATCTTATTTTTAGGTTTTTTTTTCTTTTTTTTTTTGGCTGTTTAGATTTTCAGTGAAGAATCTGTAGAAAGTACACAAAATCTGAGTACGGGAAAATAGATCTTGCTAGAAATGATAATTGATGAGTACGCTCACGTGCAGTGAAGTGCAATGGCTAAATCTGGTTTCATAGATAGTTATTAGGATAGTCATTTGTCTTACGAAAAATTATCCAGAAATGAGACAAATCGATAATAGAAATGATGCATATACATACAAGAAATGACAATGCAACTGCATTCCGTGCAAATTCAGTGAGAACCCAGAGTTTAAACCTGCAACGGGCAACCTGAAATGAAAGCTCCATGCCACGAATCCCAAATATGGAAAACAGTGCTTACACAAGATAAAATTTGTACGACACCAACTTTCATTATTTTTTGATTTTTTTGGGCTTCTTAACTTGATAAAGCTGTACTTCAGTTGCTCTGAGATGATGGGCGACTGGCGTCCCTTAACAGCTGAGGAAGAGGTATTTGTGACACCATTATCCATTTAACATTAAAAAACACACAGAGCTTACCATCATTATTAGTTCTATGCGCATTCCCATGGTACAGTTCTTCCTTGATCTTCAGTTAATAAATATTTACATTGTGTTGTTACCGCTATATTAATACCTGCTACCTGATGGTCAACGAACTGCCCATGATACAATGGTAAGCTCTTCCCTCCCCACTAACTAGATCTTAGTATTGTAATATTAATATAACTGTGAAGCAGCTTGTACTAAACAAATAACGAGGTCTACAAGTAGGAAGCAACTCTCTCTATATCCTGCAATGCAGAGCAAGCATGATATTGTCATAAAAAGGGTCAGGAAATGGAAATGACAGCTGCAACAGAGTGTAAGAGATCACATGGGGGTGTCAAGAATCTCCAAAGAGCAAAAAGGTGACCTACGCCTATATGAGTGGTGCATCGGACAGTCTACTTTAGGTAACAAGGATGTGAATGTCCCTCTGGTTTCTCAGAATCTTTATCAGGACTGGCAGGCCTGAACCTATTTGACACCTGCCAAATCTCTCGCTCACCATGTTTAGCTATCACATTTTCAACATGGTCTTGATTCTCGAGCCTCCACCATACTAAACTCATAATTAATCCGCATATTCTACGTTGGAGGGATGAGATGTTTAGTACGACCAGTATATTAATCTTTCTCAAAAGGGCTTTGTTTGCATTGACTTGAGTCAACAAGTTTTTTTGTATTGTATATTTATGCGAATCAGAAATCTGGGAGGCGGCCTTGATGGGGAGCAGGGCTCGAACCCGGGGCGTCTCGGTGGTTAGGCCCCAACAAGTTTTTTAGTATTTTATTTTTATAAAAGGAGTTCAAATTTTCATACAAGAACTATTTTAAAGAGAGCTATTTCAAACAGCAACGAAAATCTTATATGTTAGGGGTATGGGATCTCTAATAAATGGAGGTTGTTTAAGCAATAATTTCTAATCTAAATTTTAGATTTAGTTTTTATTTAAAAAATTAAGTTTCTTAAAATTGTATGTTTTGATGTGTTCTAATTTTTTAAAATTTTTTGCTTCTTTTTCTATTGAAATCGAGGGTCAATTAGGGGTCTTTGTATCCTCTTCAAAAAAATTTGTTGTTTAATTGTGAATTCTAAAAAATATTGGATATGCCTTAAGATTTCACGACCTAAGGAGAATTTGTCTTTTTTAATCTTTAATGTGTATGCTCTTTCAAGTGCGACTGCTAAGCATCTATTGTAGAAAGAACTCTTAATGGTTTTGAACTCTTTTCAAGATGAACAATTTATGTTCGTTGGAGACTTCGAATGTATCTTAAGAAATCATGAGAAAAGAGGCTCATAGAAATACTCAAATAGCATTGTTGAACAATTTGATATATTCTTGGTCTCCAATCATTGGTTAAATCAAAATTGGATCTAACACTCAAATATTCTAAAAGTCCCAGGGTCTGATCATTTACCTATTTCTCTTACTATCAATGGAGGCATATCTCCTTCAAGCATGCCCTTTAAATTTGAATTAATGAGGCTAAAAGATCTAAATTTAATGAACCTCATGAAATACTGGTGGAAGGAATCAACCCCTAGAAGCAACACCAGGATGTTTATTGTAGCTCATAAGCTAAAAAAATGTAAGACAACACCTTCACAAATGGAACAAAGAAGTATTTGGGATCATCTTTAGGGGAAAAACCATCATTGAAGTTGATATTCAAAGCCTTCAAGACCAAGTGTAGAGTGTTGGTTATGACAGAACCTCACTTTTCATGGAAAAAGAGCAAAGTGTAAAGCTAAACTTAGTTTTAGTAAAAGAGGAGACTTTATGGAAATAAAATCTACCTAGTGTTGGCTTAAGGAAGGAGATCGTAACACTAAATTATTTCACCAACCAACCCTGGCTATATGCAATTATTAAAGGATCTTACAACTCAAAACTAGCAGTGATCCTTACATTGAGGATTTGGATAAGATAAAAAAAGGAGGTTGTCTAGCTTTTTAAAAACTTCCTTAAGGACCCCTTCCCAAATTTTTCTATGGAGCAACATGAATTTGTGAAACTTATTTGAAAAATTGTCAATGATAATCAAAATGTTGCTTTAATGAGGCTTTTCACAAAAGAAGAAATCCAAAATGTGTTTTAGAGTATGGACAATGGTAAAGCCTTGGCCCTAATGGGTTCACTCTAAGATTTTTTAGACACTTTTGGGAAATTGTAAAAAATGACATTCTCAAAGCTGTCAATGAATCCAAATCCTCAAGAAAAATTCTAAAGAATTTTAATTGCACCTTTCTAACTTTGTTCCCAAGAAAGCTAATGCAGACTCTCTAAACAACTTTAGATTTATAGCCCTGTGCAACACCATCTACAAGATTATCTCAAAATTCTTGGCTAATCATTTCCAAATCCTCCTTCCTCTTCATATTTTAGAACAACAAGGTGGTTTTGTCCAAAATAGACAAATCTTAGATGGAGTTGTTAACCTACACGAACTAATTCACTCAACTAAATTGAAGTAGGAAGTGACAATGATCATTAAAATTGATATCAACGAAGTATATGATAGGGTTACCTAGAGATTTCTTTTCCAAATCCTTAGGAATATTGGTTTCTCATAGCCCTGGAGTGATTGAAACAAATTCTAAATTTCTACTCCTATGTTTTATGTTTTAGTAAATGAATTATTGGCTTGAATTTTCAATGATTTAAGAGGCCTTCATCAAGGATATCTATCTCTCCCTACCACTTCATCATCATGGCAAAAGACTTGGGTAGAGATCTATCAAAGGATAAATCATTAAATCTCATTAACGACTTCAATGTTATCGAGAATGTAAGCTTCTCTCATGGTCAGTTTATGGGTGATACAACATTGGGAAACTCTGCTTGCATTTGAAGAGATAGAATGTTGAAGAAAATTTTATATTGGTATTAGTGTGTTTCGGATCAGGAGATTAACCTTTTGAAATCTAACATTTTTTTCCTCCACACTTCCCCTTGGAGACAAAATAAGAGAAAACAAATTCTTATATTTTCTGTAGGTTCTTTTCCTAGCAATTATTTGGAGATCCTCCTCTTTTATGGGTGGTAGAAAATATTATTTGGGAAAATATGACCACAACCTTTTAGAATTGTCACGTCTCATTTTTATGAACTATATAAATTATTTTAGATTAATAAACATTTACTATGGTTGTTTTACCTTGAGTAAATTTCACATATCTGAAGGTAATTATTATGCAATTATATTTATATAAATTTAAAAATAGATTTAAATATTAAATATTATTGAGATGATTATAAAGTTTTATTTCGGCTATGTTTTTGAGGAACCAACCTATTGACATCGAGATTGAGTAAAAATGAATGCAAATACTCATCAAAGATGAGAACATGGTTGAGGTAGAGATGTTCTAGCCACTTGTCAAGAATTGTCAGGATGGTTAACCCTGATACACTCACACACTCACATAATCTCATATTGCATTATTTTGAATGGTTTAATACGCATTATTGTGTGGATGATAAATGTGATGGATGGGTAGATAATTAGAAAATATTGTGTTTTAATTGCGACAGTAAATTCCTTTTGAATGCTTAATTTAGTCATAAATATTAATGTCTTTACGTTTTATATTTAAAATGGTATAACTGTGTTTTGAAATGATGTATTTTATTAAATTGATGTATAGTTATATATTATTCAATCATAAATAATTAATAAACGTTTCTTATTTATTTAAATATGGATGACCATATCTAAATTAGACTTACTACAATTATAAATTTAAATTATATATATATGTATATGTATATATATATATGTATATATATATATATATATATATATATATATATATATATATATATATATGTTGATTAATATATATATATATATGTGTGTTTATTAATTATTTATGATTAAATTATATATATATATATATATAATTTTAATATTATTTTAAATACTTCTTGTGTGATTTAAGTGAATATTTTATTTCAAAAAAATAAATAAACTATATTAATAATACATATTATAATTAGAAATCTAATTATAAGAAATAAAAGAATTATAAACCTGTCATGCAATGACATGTAATAAATAAGTTTATTAAATTCTATTTATAGAAGGTTTTCTCTCATGCAAACTTGAACAAGACTCCATTAATAAAAAAAATAAGTTAAAACTAATTTTAAAATTGTTAATAATAGTAGAGATTCAGAAATAAATAGGGGATGACAAAAAGGAAAAGATATCCATCATGTTTTTTTTACAATTAGAGGTAGAAAAACAATGATAACTTTGTCATTTTTCAACTAAATTTAAAACCATAAATTGTTATGGAAAGCTAGAAAAGAGAGAAAAAAAACCCAAAAATGCTTTGAAGATATTCATAGTAGTTAATGAGTAGTTTAGTAAAGAAAGAAGACATGATTTTATTTTCTGAATAGCAACAAAGAGGAGGATCAGCAACAACAATAAAGAAATTGACCTTTTGGCATCACATATCCCCAGGTATTCTCTTTGTTTTTATTTTCATGATTTAAGGTTGTATATAACTGTTAAAAAGAAAAAAAACAATTCTCTTTGAATGTTAAAATTGGGAGACATTATTGAATAAAAAGAATTTAACATTTATTTTTATTTTTCTTTAAAAAACTCTTTTAGACAATGATATATGTATATTAAAAGACCGTAACCTAACTATAGACATTATCATAAATTAAACAAATGAATGAATGAATAATGTTCTTTTTATTGTATTATAAAGGTGTATTTTCATAATTATTGCTTAGAAAAAAAAGAAATTATAATCGATTTATAAGTGAAATGGGTCGATATTTTCTTTTTATTTATTTTATTTATTTATTTATATTTATATTTATTTCTTGGAGAAAGTAGTAGATTTTATTTAAGAATGTGATTGAGTTACTTTTGGATTAGGATGTCGAATGTGGATTATCAGAAATTGCCTAGTTACTATGTTTTAAAGGTTTAGATCTAAATGAGCTATCATTGAAATAGATAAATATTTTGTCCATAAAATTTATTGATATATATCTCTACCACATCTTGTTGTGAGAAAATATACATTTCATTATTTAGAATTGCACCTTAGACATCAACTTGCATCAGGTATTCCCATTTGCCAGTTGTTCTAGGTAGCTAGACATTTCATGTAGTGCTTGGTTTCTTTCATATCATGAAAGGATCTGGGGAAGTGTAATTGCTTCTTGGTTGGGTGAAATAGTTCCTGAGCCATGTTCCTGTCTCTCAGCTCACAGGAGAACCACTTGGTTCGGGGCGACTGGAAGGTGTATTGATTATTTTATACTTGTTGTACATGATCATTGTAACTTGTATTTGGATGTTCTATGGCATGAATGTCAATGGAATTTGTAAATTATTTTATAGTGCTTTCACCTAGATTGAGCACGAGATTTCAAAAGATTTAATGACTTTTATTGATTCATATTTATGAGATTTATCTTTTTATTATAATATTGTAAGTGAGTGGATTGATTACATCATTTTGCTTTTGATTATTTATGATATTGTAATTTAAATAAATTATTTACTTTATTTAATTTGGTGATGGTTTGAGTGGCTTTACATTTTGGTATCAGAGCTCTAGGTTGAACACTAGGGCCTCTTTTTGGGATTGTTATGCTAAGTTGCCAACTTGATGCAGATTATTCATCATGAATACTAGAAACACTGATCATGGTGAAGGATCATAAAGTGGTCAAAATTAAAGAAACCATGGAGGTGCTAATAATAATCAAGATAAAATATTGGATCATATTCTCTCTCTTGACTCAACATGGTACTAGAATGACTACCCTTGAGCAAAAAATCAAAGGGAATCTTAGAGGGTGAAATGCTATGAGAATCTAAGGATAGAATTCAAGTTTCTGAGGTTGGGGTTACTATTAACAATCAAGTAAGGATTGTAGAGGAGTTGGGAAAGGACCTCAAGAAGGTATCACCACCTAAATTTTATAGAAAGACAATTGAAGATGGAGCTGAAGCATGGATCATAGAAATAGAGAAATATTTTGGGCTCTGAAACCTTTCAGATCACATGAAGGCAATGTGAGGATCATATTAGCTGACTGGTGAATCAATAGCATGGTGGGATAATGAAAGGGCAGATGAGAAGCTGTTATTTGGTGAAATAACTTGGGAGATTTTTATGCAACATTTTTGGAAAAGATGGTTACCACAACTCTTCTTCGATAAAAAAATGATGGAATTTCAAATTTTGGTTCAAAGAGGTATGTCCGTAACTAGTTATTGGAAGAGGTTCTCACGTCTTCTTAAGTATGTTCTACAGTACCAGATAAATGAGAGATTTTGGATTAGAAATTTTATATTAGGCTTAAGGCTCCAGATTGGAGCAGAGGTAGACATTCATAACCCATTCACTATGGATGTTGTTTTTGAGAAAGTAATTAAATAAGAGCAAAAGTTATAACAAGTAGCTAGTTACTATAAGCAAAAAGATGTGAAGTTTACCAATAAGAGACCTTAAAATAATCAGTAGAACTATCAACATAATTATAATCAGAATAAAAATCAAGGTAATGGTAATTAACAGATCAAGAATTTGAAGAGAGGTAATAACTCTCAGGATGAAGATGGTGGAAACCAACATAGAGGTAACAAAAGAGGTGGTTATAATAACAAAAACAACACCTAGAGGGAAAGAACTAAAGGACAAAAATCACCTAAGAGTGGATGCTACATTTGTGGAGGAGAGCATTATGAAAATTTATGTCCACAAAGATCAGTTGGAAGAGGAAACAAAAATCAGCAAGGAGCACCACAACATTAGATTCATGTCGTAGTGGACAATCGATAAGCTGACTTTTAGACAACACCTATTCAATTTCAAGGTAAGTTGTATGGACTACCTATTTATATTTTTATTGATACTAGTGCCACAGAATGTTTTGTAGATCTTAGTGTAGTATCTAAGTTATCAATTAGACCTGGGCATATGGAAAACTCTTGGATGGTATAATATGGTAATAGAGCAGAAAAAAGAGTAAACTCATGTCTAGCATACAATGAGTTAGAGCTTCACGATCTGTATGTATCACCTTTAGAGTCTTATCATGTAATTCTAGGAATCAATTGGTTAACTAAACATAAGTCTCTAATAAACTATGAAGATAAAGTTGTTAGATGTTTGGATGACCTAGGAAATCAAGTGGAGATTAATGGATCTAAGAGACCTTTAGAGCTTAGACAAATCTCAGCTATGCAATTAAAGAAATACAAGAGGAAAGGGTGTACCATTTATGTCATCCAAGTAAAAGACCTTGACAAAGAACCAGTATTCAATGGCCACCCAATCCTTAGAGATTTCAGAGATGTATTCCCTATGGAGTTGATAGAGTTACCACCGAAGAGGGAATTTCACTTCTCAATTGAATTGCTACCAGAGATTGAGCCTCAATTGAAGGCACTCTATAGGATGACTACTACAGAACTATATGAGCTTAAGTCACAATTGTAGGAGTTGCTAAATTAAGGGCTCATTAGACCTAGTGTGTCACCATGGGGCGCACTATTTATCTTTGTAAATAAGGATGGTACTTTGAGATTATATGTTGATTATAGGATGCTTAACAAAGCTATTATTAAGAATAAGAATAGATGAGCTCTTCAATCAAATGAAAGGAGCTACAGAGTTTTTGAAGATAAACCTTAGATCCAGTTATCACCAATTGTAGATTAAGAATGAGGACATATCCAAAATAGCTTTTAGGACTTGATATGGTCACTATGAGTTCACAGTGGTACCATTTGGGTTGATTAATACTCCAAAAACCTTCATGAATTTGATGAACAACATTTTCAGAGATTGTTTAGATAATTTTGTGTTGATCTTCCTTGATGACATATTGATATACTCTAAATCATTGGAAGAGCATGAAAGGCATTTGAGGATAGTCTTATAGTGCTTGAGAGAGTGAAATATTTATGGTAAAATATCTAAGTGTACATTCTTTCAAGATAAAGTGCACTATCTTGGTCATGTGATCTCGGTAGAAGGGATTGCAGTTGATGCTGAGAAGATAAAAGTGATAATGGAATGGCCTGTACCTCAAAATGTGATAGAAGTCAAAAGTTTTATGGGAATTATAGGTTACTATAGAAAGTTTTTGGAAGGTTTATAAACTATAGAAGCACCAATTACCTCTCTACAAAATAAGGGTAAGAATTTTGAATGGATAGAAAGGTGTGAGCAAGCTTTCCAAGTGATAAAGGAAAAGTTCACAACTGCTCCTATCCTGACCATACTAGATCCTAATGGTCACTTTACAATTATAACTAATCCTTTGAGAGAAGGAGTAGGAGGAGTGTTGATGCAAAATGATCAAGTGGCTGCATATGGGTCAAGAAAGTTAAGCAACATGAGAGTTTAGCTATGCACCGCATGATCTTGAGTTAGTTGCCATAGTTCATACACTTTAGATGTGGAGGCATTACCTTCTAGGTAATCCCTTTGAGTTGAAGACATATCATTTAGGGTTCAAGTATATATTTACTCAACTTAACCTTAATGCACAATAGAGAAGGTGGTTAGAATTTCGTAGTGAGTATGACTTTATAATTGAGTATATTAAAGGAAAGGAGAATAGAGTAGCTGATGATCTTAGTAGAAGAAGACATTTGGCTACTATGGTTACAAAAAGATCTAATTTGAAGTAGAAATTAATCATAATCTTTAAGGGGATGATCATTATGGAAGAGTAAAGCAAGCTTTGAAAGTAGACTCCTTAGATCACAGGTTTGATGGTTATGTGATTGAGTCAGATGGACTTTTGAGATTTCAGGGAAGGATGTATATTCCTAACTCAGGAGAGTTGAGGAAGTTGGTACTTGAGGAGATCCACAACACACCTTATTCAGGTCACCTTGGTGTGACCAAGATGGTCGAAGGTTTGAGACCTTTATACTTTTGGCCTAAACTTATGAAAGATGTGATGGAATTTGTGGCTCAATGTTTGGAATGCCAATGAGTCAAAGCTGAGCATGTGCATCCAATAATATTATTGTACCTATATAATGTTCCTAAGCATAAGTGGCAAGTAATAAGTATGGATTTTATTCAAGGGTTGCCCATGTCTAAGAATAGGCATGATGTCATGTTAGTAGTCATGGATAAGTTAACAAAGGTAGCACATTTTATTTCAGGAAATCTTTTAGATGGTTTTATGGTTTTAGCTAAGAATTTTGTTCAAGAGATTTTTTGATTGCATGGAGTGCCTAAGATAATCATTTCATATTGAGACACTCGTATGACATCCATATTTTGGACAACTCTTAATGCAGCTTTGGGCATAAAGTTGAATTTTAGTTCAGCATAACATCCTCAAATAGATGATCAAATAGAAAGTCAATAAAGTTGTATAAAATCTTCTCAGAATGTATTGTATAGATCAATAGTATAAATGGGAGGAGTATCTTCTATTGGTAGAGTTTACATACAATAAATCATATCATGCATCTTTGGAAATGACACCATTTAAAGCTCTTTATGGGCGTAGGTGTTGAACACCTATCAGTTGGGATAAGGTGGATGACAAAATAATGATTGGCCCTGATATGTTAAGGAAAATGGATGATCAGATTAAGTTGATCAAAGAAAAATTGAAGCAAGCTTCAGATCATCAAAAGAGTTATACAGATAGAAATATGATGCCTAGACAGTTCTTAGTTGGTGACAAAGTCTTCCTGAGGGTCAAACCTCAGAAGAGTTTAGTTTCATTTGGCAAAGCATCCAAACTTGCTCCTCTTTTTGTAGGACCATTCAATGTCTTGAAAGTAATCAATCATGTAGCATATAGACTTGATCTACCACATGCACTTGCCAAAATCCATAATATTTTTCATGTCTCCTTGCTTAAGCTTTGTCATCCTGATGCATCACATATTCTTGATTGACATGCTTTATAGGTTCAAGATCGAAGAGTGGTGCTGGTGGAGCCCACTCAAATCTTTGAGAGGCACAATGTTAAGTTGTGAACTAGAACTGTGGTACAATATAAGGTCCAGTGGGATTAGTATTTAGAGGATAGTGCCACATGGGAGGATGTGGAGGAGATTGATAGATCTTTTTCTCATTTAAGGATATAACATAGATTTCTTATTTATGCATGGATTATGATACTTTGAGTTATTGTTATTGTTTTATGATACTTTGATACTTATTGGTGGTTGATTGATACCTTATTATTTTGTTGTGTAATAAGGCATCAAGACGATGTCTCTTCTAAGTGGGGAAGGATGTCACGTCTCATTGTTATAGATTATATAAATTATTTTATATTAATAAACAATTAGTATGGTTATTTTACTTTGAGTAAATTCCATGTGTTTGAAGGTAATTATATTTTCATAAATTGAAAAATAGATTTAAATATTAAATATATTGAGATGATTATAATATTTTATTTTGGCTATTTTTTGAGGCACTAACCTATTGACATCAAGATTGAGTGCGAATGAATGCAGATACTCATCAAAGATGAGAACATGATTGAGGTAGAGATGTTCTAGCCACTTGACAAGAATTATTGGGATGGTTAACCTTGATGCACTCACACACTCACATAATCTCATATTGCATTATTTTGAATGATTTAATGTGTATTATTGTGTGGATGATAAATGCGATGGATGGTTATATACTTAGAAAATATTTTATTTTAATTGGGATAGTAAATTCCTTTCAAATGCTTAATTTAGTCATAAATATTAATATCTTTACGTTTTATATTTAAAATGATATAACTATGTTTTGAAATGACATATTTTATTAAATTGATGTATGGTTATATATTATTTAATCATAAATAATTAATAAATATTTCTTATTTATTTAAATATAGATGACCATATCTAAATTAAACTTACTACAATTATAAATTAAAGTTACAATAATTATATATATATATATATATATAATTTAATCATAAATAATTAATATTTCTTATTTATTTAAATATGGATGACCATATCTAAATTAGACTTACTACAATTATAAATCTAAATTGCAATAATTATATATATATATATATATATATGTATATATATATATATATATATATATAATTTTAAGTACTTCTTGTATGATTAAGTGAATATTTTTTTTCAAAAAAATAAATAAACTATATTAATAATACAAATTATAATTAGAAATCTAATTATAATAAATAAAAGAATTATAATCCTATCATGTAACGACATGTAATAAATAAGCTTATTAAATTTTATTTAGAGAGGTTTTTCTCTCATGCAAACTTGAACAAGACTCCATTAAATAAAAAAAATAAGTTAAAATTTATTTTAAAAATACCAATAATAGCAAAGATTTAGAAATAAATAGGGAATGGCAGAAAGGAAAAGACATCCATCACATTTTTTTTCAACTATAGATAGAAAAATAGTGATAACTTTATCATTTCTGAATAAAATTTAAAATTGTAAATTATTTTGAAAAGCTAGAAAAGAGGAGAATAAAACCCAGAAATTCTTTGAAGATATTTGTAATAGTTAGTGAGCAGTTCAACAAAGGAAATAATTTTATTTTCTGAATAATGACAGAGAGAAGGAAGATCAACAACAGTAGTAAAGAAATTGACCTTTTGACAAGCACATATCTCTAGGTATTCTTCTTATTTTTATTTTCATGATTTAAGGTTGCATATAACTATTAAAAATAAAAAACAATTCTCTTTGAATGTTAAAATTGGGAGACATTATTGAATAGAAAGAATTTAACATTTATTTTTATTTTTCTTAAAAAAAACCCTTTTAGATAACAATATATGTATATTAAAAGACCATAACCAGACTATAGATATTATTATAAATTGCATAAATGAATGAATGAATGATGTTCTTTTTATTGTATTATAAAGGTGTGTGTTCATGATTGTTGCTTGGAAAAAGGGGAATTTACAGTTGATTTATAGGTGAAATGGGTTGATATTTTCTCTGTATTTATTTATTTATATATATATATTTATTTCTTGAAAAAATTAGTATATTTTATCTATGAATGTGATTGGGTTACTTTTGGGCTAAGATATCGAATGTAGATTAGCAGAGATGGCTTCCTATTTTCGAGATTTGCCTAGTTACTATATTTTAAAGGTTTAGATCTAAATGAGTTGTCATTGAAATAGATGAATATTTTGTCTAGCAAACTTTTTATGTGTGTGTGTGTGTGTGTGTGTGTGTGTGTGTGTGTGTGCGTGCGCCACATCTTATTGTGAGAAAATTTGCATTTTACTATTTAGAATTTCACCTTAGACATCAGGTTGCATCGAGTGTTCTCACCTACCAGTTGTTCTAGGTAGCTAGACATTTTGTACAGGGCTTGGTTTTCTTCATGTCATGAAGGGATTCAGGGAAGTGTAACTGCTTCATGGTTGGGTGAAAAAACACCTGAGCCATGTTCCCACCTCTCAACTCGCAGGAGAACCACTTGGTTCGGGTTGACTAGAGAGTGTATTGATTATTTTATACTTATTGTACATGATCATTGTAACTTGTATTTGGATGTTTTATGACATGAATGTTAATGGACTTTGTATATTATTTTATAGGTCTTTCACCTAGATTGAGCATGAGATTTTGAAAGATTTAATGACTTTTATTTATTCATATTTATGATATTTATCTTTTTTTTGTAATATTGTAAGTGACCAGATTAATTACATAATTTTATTTTTGAATATTTGTGATGTTGTAATTTAAAGAGATTGTTTACTTTATTTAATTTGCTGATGGTTTAAGTGGTTTTACAATAATAAACTAGCCTCTTGGAAAGTATAAAGGCTCTCTTGGGTAGGAAGAATTCAATTAATTCAAGTTTTGCTCCAAGCAATTATAATCATTATGATGTTTGTCTTGGAAGCTCCAATGTCAAATCCAAATTAACTAAAATTATGAAAAACATTCTATGGAATGGTAATTTGTGTTTAATAAAATTACTTTAATAAAATGGGAAGAGGTTTTCTTGCCTAAATCAAAAGTGAAGATGGAATCATAAACTTATTCAAGATGAATGTAGCTCTTGGAGTAAAAATTATCTAGAGAATTTATCATGACAAGGATAAAATTTGGAACACCCTAATCTGAAGAAAGTATCTTGATAATGTAGATGATCTAACATGTATTTTTAATATAGAGCATTGGATGTATGGGTCTCATATCTAGAAATTCCTTGTGAAATGTATAAACTATATATATAAATCCCTCTACTAGGATATTAAAAATGGTAGATCTATCAACTTTTGGAAGGAAGTTTGGTCTAGTGTGGGCCCTCTCTGTAATCATGTTTCCTTCAGTATTTTAGAAGAGTATTTTTCAAACCTATAGGGAACACTAGTTTGTAATTACTGGGATGAAACCCAAAGTGTATAGGTCCCTTAAATAAGATGGAAAAATTCAAGTCTTTTATTGCCAACCTTCCTTTGATCTTCTATTTTCTTTCAAATTCTTCATAAAATCTCACCATATCAGTAGCTCAATGAAGTCTTATGGCTTAAAATGATTTGGAGATCCTTCCGACAACTTTGATGAAACAAGGCTACAATAAGTTAATCTTTCATATTAATTCATATTCATGGCCTATGGAAAAGTTCTAGATCCCTTGGGGACTTCCTAAAGTTAACATAAAATTGTGGTTTGTCTTAAAGAAGAGATTTATTTTCTGGGATAGAATCTAAAGGATTACTTTTTTAAAGGCCATCCTAATGAATTTTCTATGAAGATAATTCTAAAACCCAAACCATGTCCTACTTAATTATTGTTTTGCTTAGAGAATTTGGTTTTGGTTCTGTAAGAAAATGAACAAAAATTGGGTAGTAGTTGACTCTAATCAGGATCTTTTGATTAACTAGATAGAAAAAGAAGGGGATCAAGTTAGAAGTATTGGGGTAATGGCCTCATCTTTGATAATATGGATCTTATGAAAATAAATAAATAATATATTATTTAGGAACTTATCCTTCTCTGAATAATTTCTCAAACTTAAAATTGAGGCACTCCTTCAAGAGGTTTTTATCGCTGAAGTGCTACCTCCTAAAAATAAAATCACTAGTAAGGATTGCCATATTCTCTTAAAATGGAATTTATCAAAAAATAACTTTATCTTCCCTCCCTAGATTAACAAAAGGTTATTTTCCTCTTGGAAACCTATAAGTAAAAGTTATGTCAAGATAAATTTTGATGAGGCATTCAAAGATAAACCATGTCTTTCTAGTGGAGGAGGCCTCTTCAGAGATGATCTAGGAAAAGTGTTGTCATGTTTTTACTTCAACATTCCTTGGTCTTATAATAATTTGGTTGAATCTCTAGCTCTTTTTAGAGGTCTAAAAATTGTTATTGATTCAAATTTTAGGAAAATTTTATTTATTTAATAGGGTGAAACACAGGTTTTAGGAGGTCTTATAACTACGTATAAAATATAAAAGATTAAATCTTGAATGAGATGCTTCAACCTATGACCTATGTGGGACCAAACACCTAATAAACAACTAAATAATAGCCTACCAAAATGGATGAAAAATTAGAAAGAGATCGATGATCTTATGCAAAACATCTAATGAAAAATTAAAAAGAGATAGATGATCTTATGCAAAACATCTATCTCCTTGAGTCAACCGTGTAACCACAGAAAAGTAAAATCCCTCTCGAGTGAAGGGACTTGTAGGGCATCATTTGAACCAACCTAAGCTGAGTAGTAAAAACTACCATACTTCAGTGGTTGGTAATATTATGTAGAAAATAAATAAATAGTAGGGACCTCCCCATAGGAAACTAGAGATCTTCTGTAAATCTTATGCTAATGGAATTCTAAAGCAACCTTCTAAGGGTATAATGCCTACCATGACTTCAACCTTAATATGATAAAATTCTGCTCTAGGATCCTCTTGAGCTGATAGACATGCTAGAAGGATTCTAGATCATGTTTTTTCTACCCTTTTTTATTTTTTGCACTTCGGTCTATTCTCCCTTATCTTTTACATATTCCAAGTAAACATAGATGGGGATTTCAAATAGTTCACAAGGCTTATATTTTTCTTTGACTGTTACATCGACCATTGCTTCTACCCTTGAAATGTGTATTTCAACCTCTAAGTCCTCTACTCTAGAGATAACTTGATCAACAAGTTTTGTAACTAAGTCTAGCTCCTCCCTCAGAGTATCTTCTCCCTTCTCAGAGTCACTTTCTTTAGATTCACTACCAACAAAGTTGTGTTTCGGGAGATCATCTTTCCACCAAGACACTTCATTTTTATGCTTATTAGTGTTGCATGTTGAGGCCAAATGACCTATTTTGAAGTAGTTTCGACAACAAAAACTACTTCAAGACACTTTTTATGGAAGGTGATTATCTTTTGATTATCAAATTTATTTTAAGATGATAAGAACTGATTAATGAAAACTCAATTCCATTATTCAATATGTCCTTCTAGTCATTCTATTTTTTGATGATATTACTTTCTCCCACAAATATCATGAGACTAACTCTCAAATGGATTTCTTGGCTAAATTTGGATCTCTTCATCTTCCTCCTAATGAAGATTGGCATTGTGAAGGTCCTCCTAATTGAGAAGAATGTAAATAAATGATTATAAAATACTTTACCCACTAACAACTTCACATTTGTTCAAGTTACCATCATGAATTTTGGTGTTTTTACTTTTGTAGTTTGTTTTGTAATCATAGTGCTTTAAGGACATTCTAGTGTCTAGAGTCCAAGGCTTCTAGAATAGGAGTATTCCTATTTCCTAGGAGTGGTTTCTTGGTGGTGGTTCCCTCTAACACTCCTGGACTATTATGGGATGTGAAACTTTTGGACTTCATTTATTTGGCTTTGTTTCTTGTATTTGGCTTGTTGGCTTTGTGGTTGCTTGGAATTTTGGCTTTCTTTCCATCTCCATATATTCTCTTGGATGCTTCTTTTGTATCTCTTGGTTTGGTCTACTAGCCATATCCTTTTGTACCTTGGGGTAAGGGCACTTTTTTCATTCTAATTATCTATCAAGGATAATTCATGTGTTTGAGTTGGTTTATTTTATCTCTTTCATATCTATTAATCTAATCCACTTATAAGGTTCCATGTTTCCACCTTTCTATTTCATTATGAAAGATGTTAATGTGGCTTGTATTTATCTTTTATGTCACCCATACAGAGGCTAAAAAAATTATCATTGTTGATGGTACAAGAATGTTTGAGTTATCTACGAAAAACATCATTAAATGATCAAAAGGTTTGTATCCCAACTAGTGAGGATAATGTTTTATTATATCCAACCACAAGGTACAAATATATATAGATACCTAACACAAAGAGTTGAATGTATAGGGTCAATATTGTGCCCTAGGTGACTTTGACAATGTGGATGCTCCCTAATCATGGTTGTTTTGCCAAGGAGATCACTGATTTAGATGTACACTACTCAACATTTTAATCTGTGATGTGTTTACTTTTAAATTTGGGTAAATATTCTAGCATTCTATGTAATTCGATAAATCCTAATAAAAAAACATCTTTAATGTAGTTGTACCAAGCATATGGTAAGCTTTTGCATATTAAACAAAATATTTGACACTTAATTTTGAATAAAACATACAAAAACTCAAGGGGGAAAGCATAAAATGTAAAATGCAACATAGTCACATAACATAATTATATAACTCTACCTATAGAGAAGAGAGAATAAAAAAACATATTGGTTATGCTTGTTAAGACAAAAAAAATATACATTAAGAAAAAAAATGGGAATAATATCTAAGATGATATTCTCAGCCCATGTTGAAGTATTTCACATTTATCCTAAAATTATGATAGTTAATATTTGTTAATTACTTCATATTTATTAACATTAAATTAAATGTTCTTTTCTTTCAATTATGAAACCTCTATCTTTTTCTAAGTACATAATTTCACATGTAAGTTATAGTGAACATCATTATGTGAACTTAATTGGTTATATATATGAATTATTTTTCAATGTGTGATAAATGAGTCTTTTGTTTCTTGCAGGCATACTAAGAAAACAAATTATTTAAAAACAACCATCCTACAAAGCTTAATAAACTAGGGGATTGATAATACAATTTGTTTTACGTTTAATAATAAAATGTGTTTTCTACTAAATATGTAATGTATTAATATAGGTATGTTAGTCACAACGTGTTATTCATGGTGTCATATTACCATTAATAGTCATCTACGTCAAATTTATAAAGATTCAAAACTCAGAAAAGAAAGTAAAATTTTATTAATACCACTAACCAAAAAAATATCATACTTTTTGAAAAAGAAAACCCAAAATTTTTCATACCTATGGAGATAATAAAAGTCCAAGAAAACATATTACAAATAAATTTCCATACCTCATAACAATGAATTAAAAAAATGTATTTATTATTAAACATTGCAAAATGTATTTGATTGTTAGTACAAAAATGTTTCTATTGGTTTTCGGCATTATTGGCCTACATCTCACATCACACACACTTGGTCTATTGTGATGCTTATCTTTTAGTTTCAAACCTTGTCTTTCTATTATCTTCTTTAGATAAATATATGTGCATGATTGCACACATACATTCTAGTGAGAATAAAATTGTGAACCTACCATCTTCATATGAATTATAATTGTATGTGTCACTTTTAGTCGTATGTGTGATTTTAGTTATTGTAGATACATAAAATTAATAATAAATAATTGAAAATATTTATTCATGACATCTTTATTCATAATTGTTCTATTCTCTTTTTCTCTAACTCAAAATCTATGAGAGATCCTTCATCGTCTTGTAACCATTACAAATAACATACATATATCCCTATTTCTATTGCATTTATCCCTATTTAGCTCACATGCTCATGTCAGACTTATCTCAAAAGTATATGGTCTTCTCAGACAAGTCCACGCTATTTGGACAAGGCTTAATTATGTTCTTATCCCCTAGTGCAACCTTTTCTCTTGGACTCCAATGATCACTTTTTCAAATTGAAACATTACGTAATGGCTCTCCTTCACATCTTGTCAAGTCATTTAGAGAAATTATTCTAAATATTATCCTATAAATAAAGTCAAAGCTATTAATTATACCCCATTATATCTATTTATAAAAATAATTTCAAACTAATAAAATGGACACTATTCTATCATATTTTAGCTCTACAACATTCTAATAGTTCATAACTAATTTTGAATATTGTTTATTTCAGGTCAAGGGCATCTATTATCAAGTATTTCTATTAATAATATAGTGAAAATAATTATAATTACATCCCCATAGATCACACAATCACTTAAAGATGGATAATTACATTGGCCTAAGCCCCATTTGGGCTATGTATCCAGTGTTCAGTTATATGGGGTTTTTGAGGCTAGCTCGACTATCCCTACTAACCCATTTTTATCTCCCTTTTTGTTATCTAGTGCATGTGTGGTAATAATTTTTGATAATTGTAGATTATACATGAGTCATATCCACACACAAATATCTATAATTAATCCTTGGAATTGATCACATAGACTTAAAATGATAGATTCAAAATACACACATCTAGGACACAGTTGTATTATCCAAACAAGGTTGAAATGTGCACCTGTCTGCCTCATATGGACTTTTTTGAACAAACTAACAAATATTATTTTCAAATTCAACTATGATTTTAGGTATTTTTACATAGTTTTAACCTATATAAAGTTCACATAATCAAATATGTTACTATTTTTAGGGACACTCTCTAACTCAATTTACTATTTTTAGCAAGTTCTTTATTTTAGCAAATTCTTTAGATTAATGCATTTTAATATCATATCAATACATATCAACATGTATATTTATATATTTTATTCCAAATTATTTTAAGACATTATTAAATAAAAAGGGCTAAACATTTGTGTGAACCTACTTATTTTTTAGAACATTGCTTGTTATTTTTCCTTTATTTTTGGGATATGATTTTTTTCAAAATTATATAAATTATAGACATTGAAATAAAATAAAATTCAACCTTGGATAATATCTAACACAAAATAATTGAATGTCATCAACCTTGGATCAAATCTAACACTGATGAAATTATCTTGTCACCTTAGATTATTCTGAAATAAAAGCTCTTTCTTTCGATCTCATGTTGAAATTTGATTGATTTATGAATACAAAAATATTTCAATTTTTATTTTTCACTTATTTTTTATTATTTTATAATTTTTGTTCTATTGCTATTCAAATTGCATAGTGACTATTCTGAAATGATATACTATGTTCTATTTATAGACATCATAGTATGAAGGGCTTACCTTAATACTCATAAACATAGTATAATACTAAAAATAGAGTTTCATTTCCATATATATCACATGGTATATCAAAAATTCTTGGATTCACTTGTTTATACCAATAGGAAGCTTGTTTTATCTATATGATTTATGGCACACCTAAGAGGAGTGTATTATGTAAGGAATTTTCTCTCATCGTACCCTCATAATTGAGGTTAGTGGCCTACATGAATGGTTATACTTCTATAGTTAGTGCTCTAAAACATTGGGTCAACACTAATAAATGAAGGAGAGAGTATTTTTGAGAACCTAAAAATCATTCAAAACCTTTCATAGATCGCACTTATACCTTGATTTTTGATTTTATTGTATTCATAATCATTAGAATTATTTAATTTGTATTTCATTTTTATTTTTAATGGGTTCAATGAATTAAAGTCTCTCTCATATGTTACATAAAATCATGCATTTTATTTTAAAATATTATCTTACCTTCCAATATGCTATGTATTTCATTTCTACATGCTTAAAGATTGATAATGTTCCAAAGCTTACTTTAGATCAATCTTCATTTCATTGTACTTCACATTGTTATAATATTAAAAAATGATGCATCCAAATATTAATAATTGCTTATAATATCCAATATTAATTTATTATTATTAAAATTAGATGCTAAAAATCATGTGCACAACCTCTTGTACTCCCCCATCCTTGACCCTTATTCATCAACATGTTCCCATCTTTTGCCCAAGGCTTATCCTAGGTTCTCATGTTCATGTTATCCAAACCAGATCATGACAAACATATTCAACTCCACGACCCATTCCTCCTAATAATAATGTTCCTCCCCATCCATCTCATTTAAGGAAATATTTATAACTTAAATGATATGATCTCATTGACCAATTATAGAATAACCCTACCAAAATTTCTATTCTAGAGTTATTAAGATTGGCCCCATCTTGTAAGGATATATTATATACAATGTTGTGGGATATATCTCTTCCTATGGATACACATCCAAATTAATTTTATTATATTATGCATACCCTCAAATACATTGACCATACTATCACTTTTGATAAATAATATATACCTCCCAAGCATATCATCGAGTAGAAGTTTTCATTATTTATTCAAATCCAAATATGAAGACAACTAGTTAAATGTGCATTGGTTAACATTGGTTTTGGAATAAATATTGTTAGTTATGAATTCATACATAAATTAAGCTTCAATAAAGATGATCTTAAAAATTCTAGCAACCTACATATTGTTTAGATACTAGTCCCACCAAAATATTGGGTGTTATTAAGATGGATTCATTATTAGAACCCAAAATGGTTTATACTAATTTTCATGTTGTTTTTAGTATGTAAAATATAATATACACTTTGGTCATAATTGGATTCACATAATGAAATATATCCCTTGTAAATTTTAGATATGTATTAAAATTTTATATGAAAAGCATGAATATACAATTCCAACTAGTGATACACCTTTTCACTATTCTAAAATGACACAATCACAATCGACTCAAGTGTCTATAATACCACCTCAATAACAAATTCCAATGGAAAAAATGCATACTTATCAAGTGGGTGAATCAAGAAATATAAATAATGTCTCACCAAGGCCCTAAAGTTCTAATCAAACATAAAATCATATTCATGAAGTCATGCCATAGGTACAAACTCTTAAGCAAATGGAAGATCCTATTGTGAAACTTATACCAAAAGTGACAATTCCCACATAAGTCAAATAAAATATCCAAGAAAAGGTACAACAAAAACCAATTTAAATAGAACATATGCAAGAATTACCACTATCACTCAATTTAAAAAACACTTGCATAATTGAAGATCATTATACCATTGATGATGAGGATACACAAGAACTTACAGCTGAACAACTAAGTTAAATTTTAATCTCATTAACGAATATGAATAATTATTTCATTATTTATTTACATATATTAGAGTGGGTGAATATTGATATACCTCTTCTATAAAAAGTAACGGAAAAGCACCCATTGCTATACAAAATGATCTACAATATACTTCAAACAACTTTAATACTATTTTGGATCTCAATAGTCTTAATATAATGATCACATATCCTAAGGAGAATGTACAATGGGCACACTCAAAGACTCCCATCAAGTAATATGGAGAAATATAATTACCAAATCCAAGTCAAATGATGTTTTAAAGTAGGATTTATCAATATAGGTACTTAAAAATAAAAATCAATACCCAAGGTTACTCCTAAAAATATGGTTCCAAAACCCACACCAAAATAACATTCCTCCCATTTAAAGCCTTTCATAATAAAATTGCTTATCAATGGAAAACAATGTACTAATGTTTTGGTTACTAATCTACAAGTGGTTAATATCTATAATGAATCTCTTCTTCATAATATTGGATTTGATAGAAAACATCTCAACCAAGTTATACCAGCAACACATTACATTAGTCTATCACATTACTTATGACTCTTAGGCCTAAATCAAAATCAACATTTTTCACATTGATCCTAATTTATATTAATACAATGTAATCCTTGGAATATCATGGTAAAGATTAGTGGGAGATACCCTAAGTACTATTTATGATTCTCTAACATTTCAACAAGATAGTTTAATGATCATATTTTTAAAGGAGAACATAATCACAACACAAGAATACAAAGTAGGGCATACTTCAACAAACATCTATCATCTGATTGATATGAAATACAATGAATTAGATGGATCTAAAAAACAACATCCTATTCCAATTTGTGGTTTGTCATAAAAAAATAGGTGGATATACCTTTTACATAGAGACTCCATGGGAACTTTCCTTCGATCAAGTAATTAGTCAGTTATTTGCATATTTTTCACTTGTACATAGCTTATTTGAATTATTTATAATTATTGTCTCCCTTATCCAATAAATATTATATATTCTTGTATTTTTTTCACTTTGGGTGCTTACCCTCTTGACTTTCAACTTGATGTAAATAATCTAAACAATTATCTCTATGACACTCCAATTGCTTACTATAGCATATCTTACACCCTATGATACTTACATGATCTCATACTGTTAATTTTGCATGAACACATATAAAATATTCCCCATGTGAGGAGAATGTACATGTTTATCTATCCAAATTATTCATAATACATTACAATGATTCAAAGTTACATATATATTGAGGGGAACATTTCTTGACTTCCCTCTTATTGTACTACACTTTTTCACCTTGTCTAAGATTGTTTGAATCCTTCATAATTCTTATATATTTCAAACCTTTCTTCTTATCACCTATTTTCAAATATATTTCAACATTAATATATCTCTCAAAATTCAAAAACATGCATATATTTTTAAAAATTAAACAAATTTATATATTCTAGCAATTCCAAAAAAAATCAAAATATTCTCAAAAATTCTAAATTAGGACCTAAATCATTTTCAAATGTTGTTATTTTACTTATTTTCATATGTTGTTTATTCTATGTTAGGTAGATATAATATTTCATATTTTAATACACAATGCTTCTCATGAGATACTTGAGTATGATACATGACATACTTTCACATGATTTTTTGATGTATGGATTCCTTTATTACCCAACAACCTTGCTAATTTGGTGGCATCTATTCATTTTCTATGAACACTTTTACGGGTTGTCTCTATCCAAAACCTCTATATCATGTTGAATTACACATTATATAAAATTTTCATTACATCACTTATATTTTTCAAATGTATTACATGAATTATGCTATTGAATTACAATGATATTCATACATATGATGTATCTACTAATTTCATTGGCTACATGCTTGGTTTTACATTCTTATTTTTCTACATGATAAGATAATATTTTGCTTGATTATTGTGTGTATGATTATTGGCCTTGATTGTTGAAATTTATCATTTTTATGTCATCATTATACCATTTGTGTATGGCCATTGGCCTTGTGTGTTATGTGAAATTTTACATATTCCTTGTGTGCGGCCTTTTTGGGCCTTCTGTGTGACATATCATGCAAATTTTATGGAATTTATTACTTGATTTTTTTTTTAATAAGGTGCCATGATTTATCATGTATTATTACTATTTATTACATATACTATGATTCCATGATCTATATCGTGCATATACTACTTATGTGCCTCAATGATTTATCTATCTAGAATATGTGCAAAAATACAATTGAATGTTACATCTTATATGAGGATGAAAATATAACATTCAAACTATACAAATTCTATTACATGATACATCTTTATAACATATGCTTCATATAAAATTTCAATGATATATTCAATACTATGAATGCAATCAATTTAAAGAACTCAAAGTGCTATATCTTTCACATATGATTTATTTTTAGATAAGTGATGTGCAAGCTTCATCTCTCATCCCAAAAAGTAGGGAATCACAATGGTATTTATTATAATATTAAGGTTTCATGAGCAATTTTTTTAGATTTATGTAAAGATATAATTTTTAAATGGAAATATTATTTATCATTTTCAGATTATGGGGGTATGTGGAATACACGTGCACTCATTCCTATAGTTACAAAATACAATTTTCAAATAGTTTTAAAAGGATTAAAAAGTGAAAAATAATTCAAAACTTTTAATGTTACTTTTTTTTTAAATCACAAGTGAAAAATATCATTTGATATAGTACAGATACAAGGGGAATTATACTCATTCATGTTCATGTTTTTATTATGGCATTTTCAAAATTCTCAATTTTAAAAGTTGTAAAATTTATAGATAAAATATAGATCCATCTAAAGTGATGTAATTCATCTTAGTTGTAAGGGGCCATGTTAGAGGCTAGTGATACTCAATTTTTATAGATATAATATTTCAATATGTAGTAGTCTACAGTTTATGGTGAAACCTTGTATACACACAATATTTTTAAACTTTATCAATTACTGATGGTTTCTCTCTTATAAAAACCCATCAAGGCTCAACATCTCCAAGTGCATGCCTTAAAAGGTGCACTGGGAAAGGGGTGGGTAGACCATTAGTGATTCTCAAGATTATTGTCTCCCATACCACTACTTATAACTAACATAAACCTTTTCTATACGGTTATATAAACTTTGATACCTCCCTTACACACTCCTCCAAGCAATTCACTACCTCAAACAACCCCTATCTAATCCAAAATATCTTTTTTTTAATTTATCAAACAAAATCACATGGGACAACCTTTTGTTTAAATGAGCACGTTTAAAGACTAAGCTAGCCTAGTTAACCTAGTTCAAGACCTAACTATTTTATTTATTAAAGAACTGGGTTAATTAGGTTGACTATGTCAGCTAAAACTTTAGAAAGGTTTAGGGTTAGATCTGGCTATATAAATATATTATTTTCACCATTTTCATTAGAAAGAGATAGAGATAATAATTCGTTTGCACTTATTTACAATTTGATCTTCTACTATTCTATTTAAGGAGTCATTGTTTAGGGTTTACACTTAGAGAGAAGAATTGTGTCTTGTGAAAAAGTCTTGGATGTATAGGAGAAGTCATATAGCCTATATATGGCCTATCTTTTTTATCTTTACAAACTATAATAACCTCTTGCAAAGAACCATTGGTCAAAGAAGAGATTGAGCCTCGACGGGTTCATCTTCAAGATAAGTATTCCTAACTCTTATTCCTCTATTTCGGTAGATAAAAGTAGCATAAGTAATGGTTTATGAATTTATTTATCTCTCCATGTATTAGGATTACCTCTATATTAACTTAATTAGAGTTATTATTTGCATGTTTAATTTTATGTTTATTATCCCCATTTGTGCTACATGCTTTGGTGAACATTAGATTAGATTTATTTTACTTGGTCATTTACTTTGATGAGAAAACATAGGACCTAACTAGGTTTATTTTGTGTTGTGGTATTAATTGACTAGAGGATTTGGAACACTCTTTAGGATATTGTGTGGGAATATATCCCTTAATTAGGTCTAATGGATCCATATTAGTTATGACCCCAATTGTCTAAATATACCAACAAGTGAAAGGGCTAGTGTGATTTATCTTCTTTGAGCTAGTATTGATTTGTATATTAATTTCACTTTCCCTTGTATACATTATGGTGGACCCAACGTGAACTAACCCTTAGAGGTTTTATTTCATGCCTTCATTTATTTTATTTTTACATCACTGGATTGAATCTATCAACTCAGTTTAACTTTCTATGCACATGTTTAACAATAAGGGTTATATTTCATGCCTTCATTTATTTTAATTTTGCATCAATAGATTGAATCTATCAACTTAGTCTAACTTTATGTGCACATGTTTAACACACAAGTGATCTGATTAACTCTATTTTTCTTTGTATAGGTCATCTTCAATGATAGGTAACTTGATCGATCCATTTGACTCAATTAGATTATTTACATATAGTTTTTTAGACTCAATCAACCTAGTTGACTCTATTAGAAAGTTAAAAATATTCATCTAGACAACACAGTATTAAAAAAACAAAAAAATTAGCATCTTCAAAATCATCAGGTTCATTCTCACCATCTTAGTCATTTCTTTTCTTCATTATTATCCTATTTTTCATAGTGTTTAGTCTATAAAACTGTAACCTTATAGTGAATTAGGTTGAATGGATTGACATAGTTTTGTAGATTGTTTTCTTACCCAAGAGACTCAGTAGAATCATTCGATTGTGTTTTTTTGGCTCTTTTTTCCATAGACATAATCAATACTATTGATTATGTTTTGTACTATTTGCATACTTGGTCATCTAAACTGAACCTATACTCTTCAAGCAAAGAAATTAACTCATATTCCTAGTAATTAACTCACCTTTCATTTTTATACTTGCTTGCTTAGAGTAGCATACATAGACTAAAATGGAAGTTTTCATTAATCAATTTAGTCACACTATTTTTATTTTATTCACACACTTCCAAACCACATAATATCAAAAAGTATTAAACAAATTTAACCCAAGGTCTACCTACTTGGATTTCATCACCAAGGGGGAAGTTAACTTAGTTTTATGGCTGAGTATAAATATGTGGTTGATGGTATACATTGACAAAGCACCCAACACCCTTATCACTATGAGATTGTGAAGTGAGGGGGTAGGCCCTAATATTAAGCTAATACCATCACTAGTACAATTCCTTTTTAGCCTTAACTACCTAAAACCATCCTTAGATTGCATTTCTAGTTCCTTTTTATAGCCAATTCCCTATCACATTTATTTTAAAAATTTATAATTTAAAACATTTAGGAATGACCACATGGATTATTATTTCTATTTTTTTGCTTGATCTTTGATAATTATATGATGGATTTTAAAACTTGTATCAACCATAATTGGTACAAAGTTTATGTTTCATGCCATAACTAGATCAAATATTTTAACCTAGTTGCCTATGTATTTACTTCAACTATTCTACAAAATAACACTAGATCATCCAGAGTCATAACTATCAAAACCTATCTTTACCCTTAGAACACAATCGACCCACTCAACTGTGTATCATACAATTTTTTATTTTTCATAGAACACGATCATTTTATTTCATCTAGTTTCTCATAGGCTAGTCTCCAATGCTTCCCCACATAATGTAGTCGACTGATCCAATTATTTCCTCTCCTAAATTTTTATATTGGTCCTCCTTCCAAACTCTATCAACCCAGTTGACTTTGTATCTCTTAGCCAATACTATTTTGTATATGGCTGACTTAACTCTTAATTTTCACCCTTTCTCCCTGATCTTAGATTCTTATTCCAAGCATCATGAAATTCCCTATCATAATATTTTTGGATGACCTTAATCCATTGAAATGATATTTTGGATTTTATTTTCTTCTTAACCTTGTTACCCAAGAGGATTCTCACTCTTGGTACACTTTATCTTACCCCTCATCTTTAGACTATGATATGGTTCAAATTAACCCAATTGAAAACATTAATGGATTAGATCCATTTCACACTTCTTAAGACAACAATCTCTCTAAATCACCTTATTACATTATAGGGGTAACTGACACAAGATTAACTAATAAACATATAGGAAATATTTTATACACCAACAAACCATCTCCTAGCAATCCTCCACCTAAAAAATCATCCCCTAATACCAATTTAGGGAATGTTCCTCCTACCAATCCTAATAATCCACCTTTAAACACTAATAACCCCAATCCACCAATTGACACCACTCAAATTATTATACAAATAGTGTAAAAAATGAATATTATGTAAACATCAAATACTTCTCAAATGATACAAATGCAACATCATTTATTAAACATGGATAATCAACCTCCTATGCTCCTACCCCAAAATAACCAAAATTTTATTCCTCCACCTCTTAAAGATGACATGGGAAATAACATTTCCCAACCCATTATGCACAATGAGATGATCCAAAATATTCAAAATGAGCATTTATCCCCTTCATTATTTCTATTGATATTGAAAATATCTCTCCAACTATTAAATATGATGGGACTAAAGACCCTACATCTTTCCTTAAGGCATTTGGTAATATTTATAAAGAGTGGATTCAAACTAATACCTTTTCCACTACCAAAATATTTGTAAAAACATTCATAGGAGATGTATTAGAATGGTATAATTAACTCCCTCAACATTTTATATAAAAACTAGAGGATTTAATCAATTGTCTAGTTAAGGAATTTTAATACAATGATCTTCTTGAAAATTATCTTAGCCATTCCATCAATGTTAAACAATCCCCTTCTGAATCAAATCATGATTTCATTAAATGATGAAATTATTTGGGTCACAAATCTGATCATAACATGATTGATGATAAATTGTTTAAACTATTCTTAACTGCCTTATCTCCTTCCCTTTAATATAAGGATTGAACTTTTTCTCCCCAAACTTTAAACGTTATCATTGATCAAGCAAAAAGACAAGACATTATTATGAAATAGTTTGAGCCCAAAATTAAAACCATCAAGGGGTATTTCTAAAACTCAACTAATGCAATCACTAGTAATCCTCCTCAAATAAAATAAGAGTCACCAAAGTGGATATCCCCAAACTTCCCATGTACCCTTAATTGTTCAACAAATGAAGAAATTATTAGCTCCTTCTAAACCTTTCACTTACACTAATAATCCACCTACATGGCATGATCTTAACAAATTTTGTTGGTTTCATGTTGATATGTGTCATTCCCATGAAACATGTTGTGGACTTACCAAATTTGCTATATCTTTTATGTTAGCAGATATATTCAATTATGCTATGATTAAAATATATCATCATGATTATGTTAATTCCTAACAAAATAAATAATTTACCAATCCTTCCTCCTATAAACATCTAAAAACATTTTCTACTTCCAAACAACATTAAAATGAGTATATATATGTAATTGATGTTGACTATGACCAATTTTTTACCAATTCTTAATATGTGAACATAGCTAAAATCAATTATAAATATAAACCCATCCACAAATATCCCATCACTAAGATAAAAACACCATCACTTGATGAACAAATTCTTAAAGACACCACTACCACTACCATACCTTTTGAAAAAAATGAAGAAACACTCCCACAACTAGAACCTCAAACTACTTTTCCTACCAAAAACATTTTACCTTCCAAGCCTCATGTTGGTTCTTCATCTTCTAAATCTCATAGAATTTATTAGAAGATATCAACTTAATGCCTTATAAAATAACCCTCATGGAGTTAGTTTGTACTTTTCCATATCACCACAAATTCTTAATTCAAGAAATACCAGACATTGAAGAATCACCTTCCCTTAAAGAGGGACAACCTCTTCAAGATTCTTTACCAACATAAGTACATACTATTGAAACTATTTGTACTTCTTCCAAACCTTTAATAGAATTCCTTGAAGAAGATATGAATAATGATGAAATTATTTTTTGAGCTGCTCATCCACCTATTTTCATTAAAATCATGATTAATACCACCCTTATTCAAAAATTCTTATTTGATGAAGGGCTAGGAATCAATGTCACCTCCCTCTGGTTAATTCAACAACTTAGTATACCAAATATCACCTTGAACAAATTCATCTCACATGTTGAGGATTTGAAAAGACAGATCAAAAACCACTTGGTTATATTTGGCTCCCCCTCACTATTGGACCCAAGACCATACGTACCAAGCTCATGGTCCTTGACTTACCACTATCCTACAATGGACTCCTAGGTCACCCATAAACACATCATGTAAGGGATATTACCTCCTCAGGTAGTGAATGTATTAAATTTATCCATAATGGAAAATGTTATAAACACGAGGTTGATCCTAATCCATGGATTATTTAACTACCCAACCCAAAATTTTAGTATCAAATTCTAACCATTCCATGAATTAATAGTGCACCTCTACCTGAATTCGTTAACATGAATCTAGATTTACAAGTCACTCATGCTAATTTTGATGACAATTAACCAAATGCCTTATAAAACACTTACAATACCACTAAGTTACCTCCCTATATTTTGGATTGGATTCCTCCTTCCTTGTTACCACATGATCATATCATCCCTCTAGTCGATGAGATCACTAAACTTCATACTCCATGTAATGCACACAAAGATTCTTATGAAGAAGATGACTTCACATGTAATAAATATGGATTGGCAAGGTTATTTAACAATGTCATCCTAAAATTTTAATGATATAGGTGTATCTACTTATTATTCTCCTCTAGAGACAAATACATGCACTATTTACCACACCTATGATGACAACTATATTATGGCTCAATCTCAATCATGAGACTTGGATGCACAACACTATCAACAAACATTAACCAAAATACATGCCTTCAAACATGATGTACATGTTATTCATATATCAATAGATAGTAAATCAAAAACTGAAGGTCATGTATTTCCTAGTAATCCTCCACTTCTTGATACCCCTTGGGTAGTTGAACAAATCTCAACTCTAAAAAATAAAAATAAAATAGAATCAACTATACCTTCTATATCACCAACCAATCTACCAACTTTCATTCCTTCCCATGATCTTATAGATACCACTTAGGCTACCCACATCATTTCAATAGAACCACCATCTAAAACATAACCTAATACACCTATTACCAATCCAGTTGACTCTAATCAACCTCAACCTACAAATCCACCTACACTAAAAATTACCCTTAATGTTAAAGTCACATATGTATGACAAATACATTTTGAATATGATCACCATGGTAATAAATTCATTTATTTAGAAGTAGACATGGAATACTATGGATCCTTACCCATGCTCCCTAGTGATAAAGCTATACTTGAGTTACTCCATGATAAAGAACCTCAACTTTCACGATAACATCATAAACTTGGAAACTCCAAATGAAAAACTCCTCATTTTAATAATTTCATTACTAGTGTGGACCCTAAAACAAATCCTATTTATTCTCTTCCTAATGTTTCATATCATTTCCAAGACAAAAATTCTATATTCATTGAAGAAACAACAATAATAGACTATGGTACACCATCATGTATTAGACACATCATTATCTATAAAGAACTCATGCCAATAGAGCATGATAAGTTTAACTTATTCTTCAATAAATATTAAAAAAAATTGCTTTGTCAATGAGGATATGATAGGTATCAAACATAGTATCTTTTTACATAAAATCATCACTCACCTAGATGCAAAACTAGTTAGATAAAAACAATGAAAATTTCCACCTTATGTCATAAAGAAATTATTAAGTTATTAGATACCAAGTTTGTCAAATATTTTGACTATTCTGAATGGTTATCAAAAAAATTTCCCATTCATAAAAAATTCACCATGGTCATTTGTATATGCATTAATTTCCACAATCTTAACCTCACATGTCCAAAATATAATTTCCCATTACCTTAAATAGATGCCATTTTAGATTCCAATGTTGGATATGAAATGTTATCACTTATGGATGGTTTCTTAGGCTACAATCAAATTCACATAGCCCTTGAAGACTAACATAAAATAAAATTTACTATAGAATGGGGCAATTATTGCTACATCAAAATGTCACTTGGCTTTAAAAATGCTAGAGCCACTTATCAATTTACCATGACTCACATATTCCAAGATCTTATACATAAGATAGTGGAAACCCATGTTTCTGACCTCATTACCAAATATAAGAGTTTCACAACACACCTCACTGATTTATCTATATCGATACAAATGTGTATGTGAAATCATATGGTAAAATTTTATGGTTTCTAGTCTCTTTTCAAGGCATTGATGTTGATTCAACCAAAATCAACACTATAGTCAACATGTCCATTCCTTATTCTATTCCTAACATTCAAACTTACCTCAAAAATTTTAAGGTAATTCAATGGTTTATCCCAAAAATGGCTTACGTATTTACTTTGTTAATTCCCTTATCAAAAAAGGTGATGCTATAGAATGGATAGATTTATGCTAAAAATATTTTGATAACATGAAAGAATCTTTTCTCCTTCCTCCTCTTTAACACCTAAAAATGACCATCCCTTAATCTTATAGACCTCCTCTACCCCCATATTGGTTGGGGAAATGCTTGCCAAACAAGATGATACCAATAGAGAGTGTATGCAATGGGAAATACAATAGATTCTACAAATCAATCTTAGCTCAAAAAATATATATCCTACTTACACTTTCAATTGGGGATATATTAGATAATCAGGGTCATGACTAATATGGATTCTCTAGACCTAATTAAGGGATCTCTTATAATAATAATAATAATAATAATATCATTACGGAGGGTTCCAAAACCTCTAGTCAAGTAAAACTATGCAATAACCCTAACTAGGTCTTATGTTTTCATATTCACTAAATTAATAAAAAGTAAATAAAAATCTAATATTGTGCTCACCAAAGCTTATGGCATAAAGTGGGGGGTAATAAACACTAAAATTAAACATGCGTAGAAGACATATACTAAAGTAAATGTATATGAAATCCTAATGCATAGAATAAAAGTACAAATGTATATCTATATACTCTTACAAAGGAGGAATAAAGTTAGGAATACTTACCTTTGAAGATGAACCCACAGAGCCTCAATTTCTCCCTTGGCCAAGGTGATTTTCAAGAAGTTGTTATGGTATGTAAGGATGATAAGGATAAATCATCTCTAGGCTACATAACCTATTAATGCATCCAAAAGACTTCTCCATAAGACAAGATCCATATCTCCAAAGAAAGTATGAAACCCTAATCTTGATCTTTAAGTAGAATGGTGGATAAGCAGATGCATAATATATCTTACTTCTTCTTATCTTATTTTGAAAATGATAAAATGAATGTGTTTATATAGGTGGATCTAACCCTAAACCCTTCTAAAATTTTAGGTTGATAAAGTTGACCTAGTATTGAAATTGATAAAAAAAACTAACTAGATAATGAACTATGTTGTTCATGGCCGACTTAGTTCTTAGTAATCTCTATCAATAATAATACAAGGTCAATATTGACAATATAGTCATGTAAACTACCAAAAAATGGTTTAGGTCAAGGAAAGGGATAATGAAGCTAGTAAAATACTAGAGGAGGGTGAAAAATAGGAGGTGAAGCTTAGGGGAATGTTTTTAGGAGCTAGTTGGATTGATAACAACTGGAAAATAAGGGATTATAATCCTACAAAGCACCAATTGTCTACCCACCCATTTCTTGAGAATCCCTAAAGGCATGAACTTAGAGAGAATGAGACTTGATGGGTTCTTATAAGATAAAGAGTGTCAATAATTGATAAAGTTTGAAAATATTATGTATATACATATGCCCCACTTGAAACTCATCATGTGTCACATAAGTACAACATGGGATGGTGATTTCAGAAAAGAACATAATAACACATAACATTGAATCTGAATAAAGTGTAGTAAGGAGAAAATAAGATAAATGAATGGAAAATTTTGAAAAACACATACCTTTACTTACCTCAAGGTTGTATATAAATAAGGAGTTGTGAGAAATGTGAAGGTGTCTAATGTGAGGAACATTAGGTGAACCTATAGAGATTAGCAAAAAAGAATGAAAAATAAATAATTTGAAGTAAGGGCATATAATATTGGAAAAGAATCTCTATGATGTTAGGATTTTAGAACATTTAATGGTTTCAAAAAAGAGTTAGTGGAGATAAAGATATGAACAAAATAAGAAATCTAATGGTAAAGTTTTGAAAGGTAAATAATTTTTAAAATAGTGAATATAAATAAGGTGAAAAGAATTCATTTATCATTATTTACTATTCTAAGAATAATAGAGAGCTTTGATAGATCGAGTGAGATATATATAGAGCAAGGATGGTAGGAAGATGACAACTGAGATGAGGAGGATGCATAGTGGCTACAGTGGGTGCAACACAGGTAAGCAATTAAAAATTTCATATTTTTGAGTATTTGTATTTGAAATTGAGTGATTTATAGAAAATTGATAAATTAGTAAAAATTAAGATACTGTAATAAACCCTAGGCAAGTTGTAGGGGCACTAGGGATGAAATGAGGTATTGGATTGAAAGTAATTAGGCCAATAAATTCCCAAGGTATTGATGGTAATTTAGACAAAAATGTCATGGTTGTGAAAGAATAAAATTGACCATGTTGACCTAGTTGGCAGAAGAAAAAGAAAAACTAATTGGCCAACTTAGTAGTAAGTGGCTAACTTGGTTGGCGACTAAAAGGGGGTAAACTTAATAGTAAGTGGCCAACTTAGTACTGTTAAGCCAAATATGGTTAAAATTTGAAGCAAACTAGCTTATTTTTATGAATTTTATAATAATGTATTTTGATTATGAATGACATGGAGGTTTAATAATCCTTTATTTTTTGATATTGTGTAAAGGCACCATTGATTATGGTGATTGATCGATGCCTCATGGTTACTTGATTTATTGGAATGATTGATAGATGAAGATAGAGAGAGATTGGTAGCATTGGGATTGGGAAGAATCATGGAGATGAGATGCATCTTGCTAATGGTTTGTATTTTGTCATGCTCTTTGTTTAGACACCTAAATCTGGCCACCGATAACCTCCAACTAGTCTTTTGACCAATTTCAACCAAAATGCACAATTTGGCCTAGAAACACTAAAACATGCTAAATGATGTGAAACTGACATATTCAAGTGTCAATTTTGGCTAAATTATCCCTAAATGGAGCAATACAATTTATGGGCCAACTAACTTTGATAAGATCATTTCAAGTCAAAATGCCAATTTTACACTTAGGTGCTCTAGATTGCTCTTTTCTATCAAATCTCTTATACAAGACATGTGCCTTTGTTATTTGCTATTGGTAACATCCTAAATGGGATAATGATTCCAACACATCTGACATTAACTTCCAATTCCAATCTAGTCAAATTTTGGACCAATAACAAGGCATTCTAATCAATTTAAATAATTTATGCATAAAGTACTTAAACATGCTTAAGAGATAATTAAACCAAATTAGAGCCTAATCAAGAATTCCATGGAAACTTGTTGAATAATTTGTTTTGAAAATGAATATTGAATATCGACATCATCATATGACCTCATTTCTTGGGAAGACATCCCTAGGCCATAAATGCCACAAATATTAGGATTCATACCCTCCATGCCTCATCAATGCCATCCATGATGCCCTCCATGCCTCTTAATTACCCCTTCTTCTAATGTCATGATGAGGATAATTATAAACTTAATTCCAAAAAATGAATTAATCCTCAACCACACATCTTAATCTTGAGATGAACGGTTTAGGTTGATTCTAGACATTTGCAAAAATCTATAAATAAGAGGCCTTACCACATCATTTTTAAGACATGATTTTGCAAAGTTATAATGCAAAATTAATTAAAAAGCTTCATGAAAATAGTGTTACCATGCCAAATTTATTCTAAGCCAAGCCAAGCCACACGCCAAAAGTGACAAGGAGATATGGAGGTAGCCAAACCTCCTTTGATGAAGACTTTATGAGCACAAGCTGAGCAAGCCACTACAACAAGCATTTTGGAGCATCCAAGGTAGGTAAAAGAGGGTTTCTTTTGCATTTTAGTTGTGTTTTATTCATATTTGTTAACTAAGATCTCCCTAGTGTCTAGGCCTAGAGATGTTATGCTAGTTAATGTGTTTCTTTCATTTTGTTTTCATTTTTAAACTAACACGATACTAACCATCCTCTCTTGAGTCAAATTGATAGTTCACATTGATGATGGTTATCTAACCGACATTGGTTATACTAATAGTGATTGATGATAGCTATCCAACTGATGATAGTTTTACGAATTGACATCAGTCACTATGTTTTTCTTAAAACATAAACCTGAGAGCTCTTTTTTTAAGTTCATTATTTCAAACCCAAAATAAAGGCTAAAGGACATGTTAACATTTTTGTTGTAGGACCAAGCTTGACATTTACTAAAAACATGTTTAGATCACCTTTTTCATGCTTAAAAATGAATTAGGAACATTATTTTGGTGTTTAAATTAATATTTAAGGTGCTTAAATAAGTGTTTTTAGCATTAGTTTTCAAAGTTACAACTAAGACCAAGGGGTCAAATGAACACCACCTCATTTTTTGAATTTGGGCTTTAAAATGAACTCACCTTTCCAAGTTTTTTGTATTCACTTAGTTGTTTAAATTAAATTTTTGTTTGGAAAAAAGAGGGGTGTTGTGTGTATGCTCTTCCATTTGTCCCCTTTATGGAACCCTTGGAATCAAAAGCGAAATTCCTATTGCAAGTATCTTAGTCCAAGGCTTAGAAAGAAAGTTCTCTAAATCACTCCTAAAAAAATCATCAAAGTTTAAGTGACCTTGAAAATGACCCTAAAGTCTTTCTATTTTCATGCTTTCTTTATTTTTATGCAAACTTGGCTTGTGAGGGGGATTTCATCACCTCCCATGAGTTCTTTAGGGAAGCTTTGACCTGGGGTTTCACCTCTTGACATTGACTTCATTTGGATCCTAATTAGAGTTGTACACAGGATGTAGTGGCACTTTGGACATCACACTACACTGAGCAAACAACAAGATGTAGTGGTTGTAAAAAAGACTAGACCTCTTTGCAACAAGCCAAGTGATACGGACCTAAAATCCATGCTTTTATTTTGCATTATTTGGCATGAAATTCATTGTGCAATAGATTCCCCTAGAATGTTTGGAAACTTGTTAGATATTAGACAAATCCCCACTTTCTACAAAAGTATTGTTGGTGCAAGGTGTGCCTCAAGGTCCATGTTGTAGTACTATCATTTGAGAGAAGGTGGGGGGTGTAAAAACTTTACTATATAATGTGTATTTACTTTTGGATGAACACTTACAATCTTCTCAAACGACGTATTATTGATGGATTCCAATAATACCAAGCAACCTTGTTAATTTAGAGTCTAAAAGTCATTAATCAATGGAGTCTTGTCCTAGATTAAAGTCTTGTTTGGAGTCAAAACTTGGTGTAAACAAAAAATTCAAATCAAACACATAGTCCTAATTTTTCTTTGAACAAAGAGGTGTTATGTTGCCCATGTGAAATCATCAATTTACCTTGTTTAACGTTCATCAAAATCTTGGGAGTCATATCATCCACTTTGGTGCAATTATGTTACCTCATTGAGTCTAGACCTTTACCAAAGTTGTTTAGGTCCTTCACTTATAATCTAAATTCAAAATTTCACCTTTATAAGTTTATAGGGTTGATGTGTTGAGTGGGTTCAATATTTGCACTAAACTTGAGGGAACTTAGGTTTAATTTCCAATTTGGTTTGAAGGCCATTTAAGAATCATAATCATTATCACCATTTGATATACTTAAGCCATTTTGTGCTAAAAACTTTCACTTTGAGTCTATGCACCATAAACATTTGGAGTCAAGAAATATAGTGTTAAGATCTTAAAATTTTGGAAAACTATCTTTGCCTTAGAGAGTTTTTGAAACAAACTATTTTGTCACACCTTTTGGGTAGTGTAGCATCATTACACTACCCAAAACATTTCAAATATTGTTTCATAGACCCTCTTACATAGAGTTCAAATTTGTTCCTACATTTTCAGACCAATCTAAGTATACTTTTGTGATCCTTTGTCTATCACAGTTCTATCATTCACTTTTGTTTAGATTATTTGTCAAAAGAACCAAGTTTTATATCATTATTTGTGAGAAAATAAACTATCTCTAAATTGCCTTTTGTTTCATACCTTATACCTAATTGATTGAGTTCATGTCTAAGAATCAAATTCCTAGTGTTTGTTAGAAGTGTTTCAAATCTGTTAGATTAAAACTTTCATCTATTTCAAAGTCTAGCTTTTGACACTATTTGGCGTAGAGTCCTACCACATGCCTTGTTTGAGTCAAGATTTTGATGCCATGTTTGGCCAAAAGACCTAAACACTTTTAAATTCCTAGATTAGACTGATTTGAAACACTTCAACCTTAGATTTTGGCATTTTGATTTTTGGTCCATTTACTTTCTTATCTTTATGTGAAAAGTGAAATGTTATATACTTCACGCTAGCTTGTTTCCTAACAAATCTTTGCATAAACCTTTTGATCCTTTCAATGAATCTAGACCAAGTTGGAACATCATCTATTTTGGATATTGTCCTTTTTAGAGTTTGTATAAGTCTTTGACCTTTTATTACAAAGCATTAACTATGGATCCCAACATGTATTCCTACATTTATAGTGGACTCATGTACAATATAGGGATTAGTAATATAGTTACCCAAGAAGAAATGGTGCAAGACCCCTACATGGATAATATTTCTTATGAGATGGATTATTATCCCTCTTATAATACTCAATTAGGGGCACAAATCCAAGATCCATTGGCCAATTATTTTGTTAATACACCACCTTATTCAAAACAAGACCAAGAACAAACTGCACAATACCTAGCTAAAATACCCATAGATGATGAGCCAATTCTCCAACAATCATATTCTACTAATATAGCTTCCATATATGATCCATTTTTGTTTGAATGACATTTTTTAGAGAACAAAGATGAGATTTTGGTTAGAGCCATAGAGGTAGGGGCCAAGTTTCCATTAAACTTCCCCTATGAAAATTTACCAAGCCTAGAGAAAGTACCCCACAACATAATTTATGATCAACAAGATTCTTCTAGCAATCCTTTGGCTTTAGTCCAAACAGCATATCAGGACCCTAATCTATCTAATAGAGGTAAAAACATCATGTAAGACCACTTTAACCAAATGTAGACAACATATCAAACCTACCTGAATCTAACACATAATTTCAATCAAATGAACATGATGAGCAAACCTCTTATTGACTTAGTTCCTTCAATAGGAGTGTTGATAGAGTTAACCAAATAAGAGAATCTGAGTTCTGACACATTCATGTAAACTGATTCGATAGATAACTTGATGTATATGCTCATTATCAAAGAAGTGTTTTCAGCCTCTACGTAGAATAGTGAACCAAACATAGTAGACAATGTGCAAGCAACATCCAATCCCAATCAAAGTGGTACTAATGCATAAACAACTAGTAAACAACATGTGCCCATAGTTAATACCATGAGTAGATCATCATACCAAGGAATAGGAGCCTTTATACCCCAACTATCACCACCTATTTCCTAACCTCAACCCACTGCTTCCTCAAGTGTGTAACCTATGGGATTAGGTAGTCAAACAATGACCAGTATCATGACTTAATGATAGAATGTGATGACTCATACTCCTCCTCAACAAGTAATGAGTAGTATTCCATAACAATAGGCACATTATAGTATACCAATACCATAGAGGACAAATACATTGCCACCTTAATTAGGGGTAACTAATGTTCTACCTTGACAAGTAATGACAAACATACCTCTTCAATCACAAACTAATATGCCAATCCAAAACTAAGCAATGACTAGTCAACAATGTGCAAATATTGGTCAGTGATAGATGTCAAATCTGTAACTTGTTTTCACTTTCCCATAGGGATTCATGCAACAAGGAGGCTCCCATGCTTTTCAAGTACTTACTAGACAACTGTTGGTTCAAAATGTGCCACAAATTTAGAGATAGGGTCTTGGTCCACAAGTTCCCACTCAACAACAAGGTTTGATTAGTTGGAAACATGTCCCTTTTCAACCACAACAAGCATAGTATAGCTATATCCCTCCATCCAAACTGCAAAATCCTCCAATTCAAACCTTTATCACCAACCCAAACTAGAATATCGTGCAACCAAATGTGCAATTTCGAGTATATCCTAATCTATGTATGCATATTCCTGGTCCATTTCCAAACCAAACCAATATAGCCCAATAGATATCTCCATCATACCCTAGTCAAAGTGTCCCACTTGTGACCTCCCAACCATCTACCCAAACCAATATTCTCCCTCAAACCAATGTTTCTTCTAGTTTCCTATCCCAAGAATTGCAATAGATGAAGAATGCAATTACTACCATTCAGCTGGAAAATAGACTAAATTTTTTAAGTTGGATGACATGTGTTCTTATCCATTCAACATGGAGTATTTATAGATACCATTTCCTCTAGGATATGAACCACCAAATTTTGACAAATACAAAGGAAAAGGTGACCCTAAGGCTCATTTGACTGAGTTCTTTATTGCATGTCAACCAGTGGCATATAGTGACAAATATATTTTATTGTCGTTTCCTAGGAGCTTGGCTAAACAAGCCTTGGAGTGGTTTTTAAAGTTTCCCAAAAATTTAGTAATGAATTTTGATGATTTTTTTGATAAGTTTGTACAACACTTTTCTTATAATCTTGAACATGAGATTTCATCAGTGGATTTAACACAAGCGAAGCAAAAAGTTGGTGAGAGTTTTGAAAGTTATCTAAAAAGATGGAGAGCCCTTGCAAGCTATTTCACCTATAGTTTACCAGATAAATAATTAGTTGTTGTGTTTACTAAAAAATTGCATAGTGAAATAGCTTATCATCTAGAACTACAATGTGCACATACTTTCAAAGAGATCATTGATAAAGGTTTGTTGATCAAGAAGGTGCTCATCAATAAAGGAGTCATCAAGCTTAATTTAACTAATTAAAATCAAGGTATCAATTAGGGAAATGGCCAAAATTAACATCCCATTCAAGCCCAAGCATCACAACTAGCATAATCCAATAACCAAAAAAAAATGATGTAATTCAACCACAATAGTAATGTTGTGGGAAATGGAGTAACTGAATCATGTCATGTCCAAATGGTAAAAATGTCATCTACACCAAATTTTTAGCTTACTCCTACCCAAAAACCTCTCCAACCAATGCCAAAAACATAACAATGAATACCTACACAACAAATATAACATCATTTACCATTGCAAACCCCTCCTCCTAGGAGAACCATGTCTACACGTTGTGTCTTTAGTGACCTAGGAGAGCCTATTAAATCTATATTTTGCAAGCTTGTTGTCACTAATTTGATTAGTTAGCCTACACCAAAGTATTATCCACAAGGCATTCCTTATTTTGATTGGTACCATAAAAATGAATTCTGTGAATATCATCGGGTCAATGGGCATAATCTATGAAGATGTGTCCAAATCAAACTTTTAATTAAGAATATGTTAGAGAATGGGGAGATACCATTGGATAATGGTGCTTCTACTTCCAATAAAACTCTTGGGATTTATAAAAACCCCTTTCCCCAACATAAAAATTAACTACAATAGAAAAATCAGTAACAACAACAACAATAACAACTAGTGCAACAACAAAATCAACACTATCAAAATCAAAGGTCAAACTAGTAGAATCAGAAAAATCAATAGAAAAACCCATAATGATAGAATAGTAGACAAAACCAAGGTTAGAATGGTAATAACCAAAAAACCTACAATGTAGTTACACATGACTGTAGTAGGGTTGTAGGTCATATTACAAGGGGTAGTGTTAATACCATCTTTGTTAATCCTAAACTAAGCACTAATCAGCTTAGACCATTTCTAAACAACAAAATTCAACCAAGTCACATGGATAATCCTTCTTTGACTAGGGAGTGTATACAAGCAAACTAACAAACTAGGACTTCCCATTTTGGACCTTATATCAACAACTTATCCTTGCCATGTGACCACATACGAGCGCACTGGCCACCAAGACTTGTCCTATCTGGTCCCACACCATTCCCAACATTTTTTAGCAATAATGGTCCAGTATTTAATCCTAATTATGTATTCACAACTTGGAGGTCAAAGATTACTATTCCAGGCCCATAACCATCCACCACTTTGCCTATCATCTAACCAACCATTTAGCCTTAGAATAAACCATTCACTACTGACCAAGACAAGAAGTTTGACATTATGAAACAATTAAAAAAGACACCAGTATAAATTTCTATTTTAGATTTACTATGATTTTCAATAATCCACAAGAACATTTTGAATGATTTTTTGACCCAATCCACTATTTCTAGTGACATATCCCCTGATAAATTTCAAGCTTTGGTTAGACACCTAGCTCCATCCCAACAAGTCACATTCAACCAAAGTGATATGTCTTCCTTTGGCCCACTCCATAATAATCCATTATACATAAAAGTTTATATAAAGTGGCATAAATTGAAACGTGTCCTTATAGACAATAGATTAGGCCTCAACATAGTGTCTCTAAAGCTCATCAAGCTTCTTGGGTACACAATGGTAGATCTCTAGCTAGAAACAATACCCATCAAAGCCTATGATAATCAGGAAAGAGAATCACAAGGCACCATTAGCTTGCCAATTATCATTGGGCCTTTGACCCATGATACACTTTACCATGTGCTTGATATTGAGTTGTCATACAATATGCTTCTAGGTAGGCCTTGGTTACATGAGATTCATGTAGTCCCATCAACGATGCACCAATGTATCAAGTTTTCCCACTCAGGGATGGAAGTAAATATTCCAACAGATTTACACCCATATGAACACTACAAACATCTTGAGGCCAAATTTAAAAGCTACAATTATCAATATGGCATGAATCCAAGTTTCAAGTAGGATAAAGGCAAGGCCATACTTATTGATCCTTCACCAGATAATTGCATAGATCCTAATACCTTGAATTGCCTTTCCCACATGCCACCTCCTAAAGCTTTTAATCATCACACCATTTCAAATAATAGATTGGGAGAGTATGTGATCCATGATACATTTCATATCGCCAATATTCATCAGAATTTAAAAATCTTTGGGTGACCTAAAGTCACCCCACATATGCTTTGGCAATAAAATAACAAAGATAAGGGACCTATCACATTTGTACCAGCATCTAACCTAGAACCTAACCCTCTTAAAGGGGATGAATCATGATTATATAATGATGACCAAGCTAATTTTTTTTTAAGTGTAAAGTATCTTATTCCCAATAGGATCATTGAGCATCATAATTATGAAGGAGGAGACCTCAGATCAAATCAACAAGGAACCATCGAGTCAATTTCCATGACTAAGTATGAAAGACCTTATGGACTTAGATTTAAACCACTTGGGGGTGACCACACATATCTTATTCAAACTCCATCACCAGTGACTAGTGATGATGATGCTGATAGCGAAGTAGAGTCTAATCATAGCCTCACCTTTGATGACCTAGCTGAAACTAACCTATTTGATAATAATGCCATTTGTATCCTTACCCTATTCATTCATCGTAACCCATTGCCATTATATTATCCTCAACTGATATATTGGGACCAACAAAAAGCTAATATATTGATTGATGAGTTCCAAAATGATGAGGCATTATGTGACTTCTTAGGCCTTAGAGACAATGTTCTGTTAGGAGATCATAAGTTAGGATTCTCAATTACATTAGATCCTGAAGCCTATTTTGGAGAGCAAGTGAGCACCCTTAGCCAAAAACAAATAAGTAAAACATTGAGGTCCCAAAGTGAAAACCTCTTTGAGGCACTTTTTGACCAGGGAAAAAGTAAAGATAAAGGCCATTCTAGTGGTGAAAACCTATTTTAGGTGCCATTAGATGGAGATGTTCATTCTTCTTCAAATTTAGACTAGGAGACCACCAATGATGAACTTGCCTATGGATCCAAGTTTAGTTTTGGAAAAAAATAAGTATTTGATCAAATTCTTCAAGAATTTTTTACTATTTTTGTCACATGGCTAGATCTCCCATTAGGGGAATCAAATTCATCATGCCCAGGAGAAGTTGAAGATCAAGTCCTAACAGAGGACCCTGACATAGTCTAATAGTTCAAGTTGTTGCCTACTATCCTAGAAGATGGTTCGACCATTCTAGTTGAAGATATAATAGAGGTAAACATTGGGACCCCATCAGACCCAAAATGGATAAAATTAGGTGCATCCCTCACTAAGGAGAAATATGAAGTCTTTACAGATCTATTGAGAAAATTTGTAGATATCTTTGCTTGGGCCTATTCTGACATGCTAGGTTTGGACCCCACCTTAGTTTTTCACCACCTTATGGTTAATCCTAATGCCAAACTGATAAAACAAAAGCTACACAAGATGCATCCTTGCATTTCTATATTAATAAAGAAAGAGTTGGAAAAACTCTTAGAAGCAGGATGTATCTAATCCATTGACTACTCAGAATGGATCTCTAATGTGGTACATGTTAGTAAAAAGTCTGAATGAATCAGAATCTATACTAGTTTTTGAGACATCAATAAATCTTGTCCTAAAAATTATTTTCCATTGCCTAATATTGACATGATCATCGACTCCATGGTAGGTTATGAAATGCTTTCACTCATGGATGGATTTTCAAGAAACAACTAGATCAGAATAGCACCAAAAGACCAACATAAAATAACATTCACCACTCCATGGGGAACATTTTGTTATCAGGTAATACCATTTGGCCTTAAGAAATTTAGAGCTACATATCAAAGGGCCATGACTATCATATTCCATGATATGATGTATGATATTGTTGAAGACTATGTCAACATATTAGGAAAATCCAAAACTAGGGTTGACCATCCAATAGTGATACGTAAGATATTTAAAAGATTATGGGAGTACAAAGTTAGACTCAATCTAAATAAATGTATGTTTCATATAACCTTAGGAAAATTACTTGGCTTCATCGTGTCTCATAGAGGTATTAAAATTGATCTGGCTAAATTCCATGTTATAATTAAGATGCTACCACCAACCAATTTAAACCAACTCCATAGTTATTAGGGTAAGATCCAATCAATCCAACGCTTCATCTCTCAATTAGAAAACAAGTGTCATATATTTACACATCTTCTAAAGAAGGTAGTTGCATTTCACTAGGATGATCACTACCAAATAAATTTTTAACAACTCAAAGAATATCTTGTTAATCTGCCTATTTTATTACCTCCTTTTCTAGGAAAGCCATTCTTGTTATACCTATCAACTACCGACCATGCTCTAGGGGCACTCTTAGCTCAACATGATGATAATAGAAAAGAACATGTTGTATACTACCTAAGTTTTACTTTGGTCACATATGAACATAATTATGTACCTATAGAAAAATCTTTTATGGCCATGGTCTTTGTAGCTCAAAAACTACATCATTACATGTTGAATAATAAGACCATGGTCATTCCAAAAGTAGATCCACTCAAGTATCTACTATCTAAAATATTTTTTCAAGGTAGATTGGATAAATAGATCATGCTTCTCAGTGAGTTTGACATAGAGTACGTCAATTAGAAGGTAATCAAGGGACAAGTTTTTGTAGATCAACTTGCTAAAACACCTCTCATAAATACATAGCCACTCACATTTCAATTTCCTAATGAATCCATAATGACCATCATTGACACACCCCTTGAGGAGTAGCCATAAAAGCTATATTTTGATGGTTCATTTACTACACATGGATTTGGGGTAAGCCTATTGTTTATTACACTATAGGGGGATCTATTCCTTAAATCATTCAGAATCAGTTTTCCTTGTATAAACAACATGGTTGAGTATGAAGCACTTATTTTAGGACTCTGATAGGGAATGCATTAAAACATATCTCATCTCCAAGTTTATGGTGATTCTCAGTTAATCATCAATTAGGTCACATATCATTTTCAAACCAAAGATGACAAGTTGGTTCCATATAAAACCACAGTCAACACTCTTAAGCAATAATTTGTGAATATTTAGTTTAAGCACATACCAAGGGCTAGTAATATAACTACAGATGCCATTGCTAATATTGGCTCTCTGATTAGACAAATAGATAAAGCTAGAGAGTATCATTTCCTCAATGAGAATTTGTTAGCACTAGTTCATAAACCTTCAACCATTGTAATGATTTGTGATATTATTGGTCCTAATTCTATTTCGTATCCAAACTTTTATAACTACCTTAATGACCAAGTTCTACCACCTAACCTATCTCAAAAACAAACCAAAGCCTTCATTTATCATTCCACTCATTATACTCTACTTAGATCCACCCTTTACCATCATGTTTTTTATGGCTTCATTATTTAACTTTGGTAGAGTCTACACTAGCATTAAGAGAAGTTCATGAAGGAGTATGTGGATATCATTCTAGCGGGGTAGTCTTATCCAAAAACCTCTTGCATACTATTTATTATTAGCCCATGATAGATGCAGATGTTGCTATATATGCAAAGAAGTGTGAAAAATGTCAATGACATGCTAATCTAATTTATGCCCTAGCTAAAAATCTAAAACTGATGTTGACACCATGACCATTTTATACATAGGGACTTGACCTCATTGGGAAGATCAACCCCACTTCATCTGATGGCCATAAACATATCCTTCTTGCCACTAAGTATTTTACTAAGTGGGTTGAAGCTATACCCCTCACTTACATGACTGGAAAGCAAATTTCCAAATTCATCTTCAACCATCTCATGTGTCATTATGATATCCCCTCCAACATTATATCTGATAATAGAGGATGATTTAAGAATAAGGATGTAGACTAGCTATGTACCAAATATAACATCACACAACATTTTTCTATAGCATATTACCCTCAAGGTAATGGCCAAGTTAAAGCATCAAACAAAACCATTGTCAATATTCTCAAAAATATTATCAATGATGCCAGTCATGATTGGCACCTACAAATATTCCCTACCTTTTAGGCATATCATACCAATCATCGTACCCCCATAGGAGCCAATCCATACTCACTTATTTATGGTATTGAAGCCATCCTTCCCATTGAGGTCAAATTGCTTTCACTGCACATCTCTTTCAAGCATGTCTTAGATGATCATGACTATCGAGTAGCTCACCTGTAAGAGCTAGACCTACTTGATGAGAAACACACAACTACACTCAAAAATATTTAGGCATATAAAAATTGACTCAAAGGCCACTATAATTGGCATGTTAAGTATATAAAATTTGAACTTGGTGATCTTATTATTAAAGAAAACCAAAAGAATACCATGGCTAAGAAGAAGCATAAAGGAAAATTCAAACCAAACTGGATAAGGTCTTTCATCATTACTGTAGATTATGGATCAATAGTATACAATCTTGCCACACCAAATAGAGATGAACTTCCTGAGCTGATGATTATTATTCATCTCAAGTGGTACTATGCTTGAGTGCTAAGGCATATTGTTTGTAAGGACCATTTTAGTTATGCCATTTTATCACTATTCTTCTTTGTACAAATATCATTCTTAACCATTCTATTAGTCGTATCCATTTTACCATTCCATTCTAAAGCCTAGCCCATTTAACCTTGGTTTTTTTTCCATTCATTAAAAATTCTTAGCATCAAGGAATCTAATCAGTTTCATCAATCAGTTCAAGTACTTCAGATAGAGATCATATTTTGGAGCAGTGTGACAGAAGTTTCGATAGTTGCATCCTTTATTTGTTATTCCTTTCTTACCACCAATCTTGTTAATAATAATAACTACCTTTGGGTAAATTAGTAACATTGATCTATGCCATTGTGTCTTGGTTACAACTACTTATGGGAAAACTAGGGGAAATATTTGTTTATTAATCCTTGACATACCAACTTGTCACTTCCTATGTCATACTATGCCCTTTTTACCAACTGTGCCTATTTTGTTTGAATTGACTACTACACTAGTCAAATTACTCCACTATAAGGGCAGAACTATAATGACTTGAGGTTCTACTATGGGACTATGTAGGTAGTGCTCAATAATTGTTAAGGTCAACTCAGTCACCCTTTCTACCATGCTCTTTACATTTTATGAGTAACCTAAGTGTGAATGCTCTCACTATTTTATGAGCAACCTAAGTTTGAACACTCTCACCATTTCGTGAGCTTAAACCATTTAGTGTCTCATCATTCTTGATCGAGTTGAGATACTTTAAAAAATTCCAAATGCATTTGAAAAATCATTAGAAAAGAATAAAAACATTGACCACTTCTTTGCCTTAAGGATTCTAGGAACCCTTACTAAGTTATAAACAAATTACTTGTCACTTAGTTTCCCCATCCTTTTTGGCCTTTTCTCTCACGCACTTACCATTTTGAAAGACCATTCCTCTTTTTCTATCACATCCATTCTATTTGTTTTTATTAGTTATCACATTCTTCCCATTCCCTGAGAAAATTACATTTGGCCTAAAGTTTTTTTATTGGATATTACATCCATAGAACTATGTAGGCAACATCCACTTGCCTAGTGAATATGGAGATAGCTCAGCCACCCCCTTCCTTTTATTCTATTCCCCCATTTTTTTCATTTGTTTAGTTGTCACCTATTATTATAGGGGAAATATTCATATGGTTTCTATTGCATTATTTATTTATTTGTTTTTACTTATTTTGTTTGTTTACCTACCTATTTATTTTTACTTATTTTGTTTGATTCAGTTTATGTGTGTTCATTATGTGATTCCTTGCCCATACTTACAATTGAATCCATTCATATTTATATGTTTACATTGTCATCATGGTTTCTATCATTGGTGTATTGTTTTCTATTGAGTATTGGATTATGGGAGTTAGTCCTCATGCATATTTCAGCCAAGTCCTCATGATGTTATACCATGATGTCTATCAACACATGCTACAATAAACCTCAGCTTCAAGAAGTCTATTCAGCAAAGGCAATGTCAACATCTCTTTGGTATCGACATCCTGATTCCATCCTAATCATATCCCAAATAGAATAATTAAACTTGAAATAATTTTAAATTTTATTAGTTTAGATGAGCATCTCCCTACTAGTAGGTTGTTCCAATTCATCATTACCCTCTGTGTTAAGTTATCATCATCCTCAACCAATTTTATCATGTTTACCATAAGTCGGGTCTAATGATTATAACCGCCTATGGGAAAATCATTGCACACCATCCCACCTGCATTTCTCAATTATTATAACCACCTTTGGGCAAATCATTATGTTGTCACCACTTTACTTTTTCTGCCCATATAGGGGCATGTTATTATCTTGTTTGTTTGTCCTAATAGGGAAAACTCCATCTTTTCAATGATTATAATCCTCTTTGGATAAATCATTGTGTTATCATACCACATTGTCACTATCAAGGTACAATGCTTATAACCACCTTTGGGTAAACCATTGTACATTTCCCACTTGCATTTTCAATGACTTTGACTACTTTTTCAATATCATTGTATTTTCACCCCATCATCTTTCCTTTCTTTGGTCCCCTCATTTTGCTTCTTTCTTTTTGAGGGACCATTTTTTGACCTACTTGTGCCAACCATTCCCTTGTGGGGGCATCATATAGTTAGTTTATCATCATTATAGTTATAGGAATATAGGACCTTTTCATTCTTTGAGAATACATTATTTTGCTTATATCCTAAAATGCCTTCCCAAATAGGGGCAAACTGTAGACACCTAAATATGGCCACTGATAGCCTCCAACTAGGCTTTTGACCAATTTCCACCAAAATGCATAATTTGGCCTAAAAACACTAAAACATGTTAAATGGTGTGAAACTAACATATTCAAGTGCTGATTTTAGCTAAAGTATCCCTAAATGGGGCAATGTAATTTATGAGCTAGCTAACTTTGATCAGATCATTTTCAGTTAAAATGCTAATTTTACACCTAGGTGCTCTAGATTGCTCTTTTCTATCAAATCTGTTGCACAAGACATATGCCTTTGTTATTTGTTATTGGTAACATCTTAAATGGGATAATTATTCCAATGCATCTAACATTGACTTCCAATTATAATCTAGTTAAATTTTGGACCAATAACAAGGCATTCTGATCAATTTAAGTAATTTATGCACAAAGTGCTTAAACATGCTTAAGAGATAATTAAACCAAATTAGAGCCTAATAAATAATTTCATGGAAACTTGTTGAATATTTTTTTTAGAAATTAATATTAAATATCTACATCATCAGGTGACCTCATTTCTTGGGAAGACATCCCTAGGCCATAAATGCCACAAATATCAGGATTCCTGCCCTCCATGCCTCATCAATGCCTTCCATGATGCCCTCCATGACTCTTAATTTTTCCTTCTTCCAATGTCATGATGAGGATAATTATAAAATTAATTCCAAAAATTAAATTGATCCTCAACCACACATCTCAATCCTGAGATGGATGGTTTAGGTTGATTCTAGACATTTGCAAAAATCTATAAATAGGAGGCCTTACCTCATCATTTCTAAGACATGATTATGCAAGGTTATAATGTAGAATTGATTACAAAGCTTCATGAAACTAGTGTTAAAATGACAAATTGATTCCAATCTAAGACAAGCCACAAGCCAAAGGTGCTAAGGAGAGATGGAGGTAGCCAAGCCTCCTTTCTTGAGTCAAATTCCTAGTTCACACTTTGGAGCATAAAATTGGTTGAGAAATATTTTTTTATGGTTGGTGGATGGGAATAACATAGAGATAGGTATCACACTGAAGGATGTCAATACATTACTTGGACTACCTATAGAAGGGACACCAATGATGATAGGGTCATTAGATGATCCAAAAGAGAGATGAGCACTAACTAGGTGGGTAACAAACTTAGAGAGGATCTATCTAGGGTTTATGGTGAGCTTATTTGATGTTTATATTGTAAAATTTTTGGATATTTGGAAGGCTATGATATGACTTATGATAGTGTTTGTTATGTCACAAGTTGGATGATAGGGTACCACTATATGTGATAGTCTTGTGCCAGTCCATGTTAAACTAGGAAGTGCTTTATGATTTTGGGTCTATGATCTAGGTCCATCTTATGCATGATATGTATGGGATATTGTCTAGAGGGGAAAGTATGATGGGACTAGTGGTATTGTTAAGTGCAGGGATATATGAGAGGTTTTTGATGTATAGAATAGCTGGGTTGCCCTATGTAGTTGATGATAGGTTACCTTAGGTTGCTAGATGAAGATAGGACTAGGTAGTATGGGTCATGCCCCACATGCCATCACTATAGATAGTCACATGAGGAGGGATCATGTGGCATCCCTATGCATATATTGTTATGATTTGGTTAAGTTGGGTGACCATGGTACTAGGGCTATTTATAGAATGGATCATAGGATACTATACCTATTGGGTAGACCAACAACCAGTGGCATACTTACTAGGTTAGTTTTGATTCCCAAACCTAGTGGCTCTTATAATAATGACTAAATTTTGGGCATAACATGTGAGAGATTCAAGGGGTATAGGAGGTGGAGGAACATTAATCAAGAGATAAGAGATTAGACTATGATGTGTGAAACCATAGACTGGTTAAGCATGATATTTAGTAGTTAAAGGAGGAGAGCACATGGATGTGAATGCAAGGGTGTAGAAGGTATCAAAGTAGGCATTGCAATAGGAGGGTCAATGACCACCTCAAGTACACCACTGATAGAGATGTCAATGGTAGGATTGAGTATAGAGGGTAATGATACAAGATGACTTCGTAGTCAGTCTAGGGTAGAGTTGGTCGATAAAGGCACCCCTGATGAGAGGCTCAAGACATGCACGGGTGATGAGTCTAGGTTTTTCATTGATTAGGAGTCATCCCATGGATGAGGTGTTTAGGGGATGGGCATATGGAGAGATAGTGCTCAATTAATGAGTAGACAGGGAGATGTTGTTAATGATACCAAGATAGGTAAAAAATGTTAGATTTGTTAGTCTTTAAGATAGAATACTAGTTGTAAATGGCAGTAGATAGATAGATTTTGAGATATATATGTAATTTGATATCTATCTAGGTTTTGTTTTTTTTAGACCCTATGATAGAGGAGACCAGATGGGGGTCCTTAGTCATGGTATTGGTCTATGACATTTTGAATGGAATGTTAGCACCTTACGACCCCACCATGCTAGAAGATCCTATAGTGCCATCTACCCTAACTCAAGAAAGCTAGTTTTGATTGGTGGGAGAGGCCACAAGGTAGATATAAATATGTGAATATGGGTTGTATCCATCAATATGGATGGGATTAGTAGAGGCACATGCTTGGTAGGCCTTCACTCGAGAGAGATCCATACACATGACTACCATAATCCATATGAGATAGGTATAGGCCCAGGTGGCTAACCTATAGGGATAGGTATCAGGGTTGAGATATTAGACAACCTCATTATAGTGCACTATGTAGAGGAGATAGTCTAAGGCATCTATGGGAAATATGGCTTGGCCATGAGATAAATATGATGGAGCCCAGCCATAGAATTGGAGCGATGTGATTTTATATGTTATAGAAAAACACATGAGATATAGAGATAGATTATTTTGATAGTTGGATGTTGATCTTATGAGCTATACTTTGGTTGTGGTTGTTTCTATATGGATATATTTATTTTGAGCACATGTATTTTTCTTTTGTTGTATATGCTATGAGAATATGTGGGGCATTTTCTTTTCTAGAATTATATAGTACACATGCATGGTTAAAAGGAAACAAGTGAAAAAGACTTGGAAAAGTATAATTAATTAAAAAAAATGCACTATGCAATATATCATGATGGAAAATGTGTAATAACAAAATATGACTAAGTATAATAAACCAAAAAGTGGTAAAAAAGAGGGGAAAAATGCTTTTAAACCATGAAAAAGATTGGCACCAAATTAAAACAAATAAAATCACATTGGGAAGTATGAAAATAATGTAATAAAATGGAAAACATGTGAAATACCAATGGTAAATCAATTAAGTCAATCAATCATACTAAATCACTTTAGGAAGTATAAAAGAGAAACAAAATTGACAAAAATTGTCTTGAATTAATCACACTATTTCAAGTTGGGAAGTATCAAAAACTTAAGAAAAGTGGTTGGATTCTTACATGCAATCAGAAAATAAGAAGATAAAAGTGAAAGATGAATTAAGAAAGAATAAAACATACTAAATCAATATGGGAAGCATTTCAATGACATGTAACTCATAATAAATCACATCTTATCTCATGTTTGACACATGTAATTTTTTTGTGACTTGGGTATTGGAAAATTTTGTGAGGAAGGTCAGGTTTTATCCATGGTCTTACACTACAACTCATAAAGGGAACACCAATGACGTGGGAAAATTCTTAAAATATGGTAAAACGGGATGTTTGGAATGGTAATGTGAAAATTTTGTGATTTGTGAGGAATACCAAGTCATATCCATGGTCTTATACTACAACTCATAAATGGAATCCCTAGAGGGAGTGATCAGAGAACAAAATAATATTTCTCAAGGGAAAATATAAGGGTTGTATAGACTAAAAGAGGGAATGTAAGAATCATAACATAGGCATTTAATGAGAATATCTTAGGATATATGAGGCATACTAAGGATATGAGAAGACACTAAGTGACTAGTGACCATCAATATACAAAGGATACCTATTCACTATAGACAGAAAGATGTGTAGGCAAATAAGTGTGGTACTAAGATCAAGTCATATTGGTAGTTTAAATAAGAATATTAAAATAGACCTACCTTCTCATGATGTGTTCCCCATTCCTCAGGACCTCTTATAGAGCCATCAGTCTACTACAAAGATTAGGTACTTACATGAGAAAGTAGGTAGCACTAAAATATTTTTTATATTCTCCTTTTCTAATCTACTGGCCTACCACACCCCAATAGACCTTGGTTCTATAATGAGGCTAATTTTGGAGTTTGAGATTGAATTAGAGAAAGTATGTGCTTAGAATCATGTATTTTAGTGTGATTTGACTTTTGAAACTTCTGAATGTTGTCCTTTAGATCATTGCCTTTTTTTAAATGAATTAACTTTTAAATTTTTTATGGCTTTTAAGATTCCTCCTCCATACGAATTGGGAATGAATAATCATGAGAGATAAAGTGATACACATGAATGATCTTTAGTCTTAGGTTGAAACAATTTAAATATCCAAAGATATGATTATTGGAAGTAGCTACTGAGATGGGAGGTGAATCAGTTGCACAATAATGCATATTCAATTCCAACATCATTTCATGAAGCGTACATAAGAGATCAATACATAAAAAAATAATCACATAGGTACATCACAAGATAACATAAGATATTATGTGGGAAACCCTCTTGGGGGATAACAAACATTGAACCATGCACATGGACTATTATCTTATAATGACAAGATTCAACATGTAGTGAGGTATAAACCCCACAAGGATCACTAACACCTCACTAGTTAGGACCAACCTAACTAGTCTTTTAGCAAGATTTGACCCCTAGGCAACCAAGAACTAACTTATATACTTTTTATATCTGATCATCTTTAAAACCTATTTTTGACTCTTCAACTGATGATGACCTCCTTTTTTTTACTCTTTCCTCTTCACTCTTACTCAAGCACCCTCTAGGGCTCACTCACTCAATATGCCTCTTTTAGGCTCATTAGGTCCAATGACCTATGTGTCCACCTACATAAAATTGATTAAATATACATGAATTATTTTCTTCACCCTTTTATGGTCCTTAATAACCTACCTATTCTCCTTGATATATCCCTTTTATTTGGTTAAATCCTCATTACCTTAACTAGTCCAAATAGGCCTATTAGGCCTTGACTTTATACCACACTCTTCATCTAGCCCATATTGGTAAAACAAAATCCTTAACCCACTTAAATCACACTTAAAATAGGTTCATTAATACATTACATATGATAACCAAACACTCCATAGGTTGGTTATAACCCATAGAGGCTAAAACTCAATTAGGCCTAATAAAGACTTAATGGATTTAACCCTTCACACTCACATGTTACACTTGTGACCTCTTAGACCACCTTTTACCTTAAAAAATAGATGAAACACATAAAAAATACACTTAATATACCATTTATCACTCCCACATGTGTCCATACCACCTTTAACTCCAACTCACCACTTGAACCAAGCCATTCTAGACTACTCACCATTAGGCCTAAAAGCATAAAAAAGTATGTCTTATAAAATAGAAGAATACTATCAATTTTATAAAAAAACCATCTTAAAAAACATATTAATATATCATTAATTACTTAATATACCTCTCCATATCCATTTTAATCCTTCACATAGGGTCTAATCATCCAAAAACACTTTTGCAACATGATCACTCAGCTCTGGTCAAACACAATCAAAGTATAGTCAAGCATATTGACTCTCTAAAATTTAAAAAGAACAATATATGGCTTAAAATTCCCTATTATGAACCTTTTGTATGTATAAAACATCACCATACTCATTTAATTCTTCAAATCTGCTAAGAACACTTCCAACTCACTTCTACAAAGTGATCACTCAAAAATTGCCTATAACACAAAAACACAATCATAAATAAGTTTATGTTTAACACTTAAAATGGAACTTTCATAACATATTATCCACATCCATGTTTAATATTATGTCTCTAGGTCATTATCCATTAGTTATATCTCTTGTCTGGGCATGAATCATTGGTCTAACAAACCAATCCCTCAGACCATTCTCACACTGTGCATACACAACTAGATAAGCCCTTTTGGCCTTTATGATTTAATCACTTAACATATTTATTTAGCTTTTATAAATATTTTATGTTATATTTAGGTCTTAAAACATAAAAATATATCCATTTTAAGCATCAACTCTTTATCAAGGGACCTCAAACACTTCACTTCCCTCAGCATGCCTGTAGAAGTCATCTTGACCTCAAAACACAATCAAAGTGAACATGACTCCTAACACTTGTGAAGACACTTCCTTGATATTAAAATCCATTCATGTTTTCTTTTAATATCCTTATATAAAATTAAATCACACAAATATAAATGTCTAATAGTAAGTAAGAAATGTATAAACCAATATCTGAACTCAACCTTTCACTATTCACCTTCACTTAAATAAGTCATTTTGAGAGCATATTCTATCCTATGTATGAGTATCAAAAATAATTACCAATAAAGGGAAAAATAGGAATAGGTATTTAAAAAATACCATAAATCATTTGATCCATCCCTAGTCACTTTCACATCATCCCTAAATAAGTTCTCAGTTAATCATGGTTTCCTTCACTATTTTCACTATCTATATATTAACAATAGGTCAATTTTATTGACCAAAATTATTAACATAGAGACTATAAATCATTGAACTAACTCCATGAACATCAATAACAAGTCTTGACCCTTAACCTCTAATGATTTACGTGTGTTGACTAAGTCAACCCTACCTGTAACAATAAATTATCCAGAAACAAACACTTTTCTATACCTTCTACTCACTACCCTAACACACCACTACCACCTAGAGGTTCCTAGAGTAATCCTATACAACATAATATCATCAAAATTGATCAAAAAATCCATTCTAGACTAAAACCATTCAAATATTTCTAATCACTCCACTATGAGGGTTTACAAGCACAAAAACCTCCTTACCTTCTTAGCACTTATTCATAAATTTGAGGGCTTGGTTTCTTTGTAAAATTCTTCTATAATATTATTAGGACCCTTTCCAAACTACTCCAAAATTCTTAGGTCATCATGAAAACTCTACACATGCCAATGAGCAACTCAACTTCCTTCTCAAGCTAGGAAACCTTCATTCTACATGCATAAGAAACCTTCCAATGTTGTTTATTGCTTTGTTTTCTTCCTCAGGATATAAAACTTGGTCAACACATTTAAACCACATTTTTACATCTCAATCCATTCTCACATGGGATTCAACACCTTGAAAACTCAATTTGACCCTTCATTTGGACCTCATTAGGTCTTTATGCACATTAGGTCTAGAACCATCAGTAAAACTTGGATATTAAAAGCACTTGAAACATTATTATATTGATCTCAAATGACCATCAACATGTCATATTCACTCATGTCATGCTCTCAAGATTTCCTCCATGTTCACATAGCTTACATTATTCTTGCCTCAATAAGTTACCAAGCTTATCATGTTTCTTGCACCAGAATAGGCATTCCATACTCAAAGCCTTCTTGTCACTTCATCAATGACATCACCATTTTCTCAATAAATTTTAAATCAATGACAACAATTTTTCCAATAATGATTCAATGGAAAACTTAATATTAACTATGAACCAAGATGTTATCTCAAGTTTTAACCATGTGTATGCTTACTTTGTGAAGGGTAATAATGGGGAATAAGGGAAGATCTAAGGTGGACTGGTAAAAAGAGATTATAATAATATGAATTATTTGCTAAATCATCACATGGTAAATGAGGAATGACTAAAGGGAGCAAGGTCTATATAACCAAGTCATAATAACAATTATCCATGTCTATAGAGATAAGATAACAAATAATTGAATGAAAGATAACAATATAACCATAGAAAAGAAACTCATGAAAAAGTAGTATGTAATCATATAAAAGTATCCATAATAGAACATATGAGAAATAGTGACATAATAAGCAACATGTAATGTGAAAAAAAAAGTCACCATGTAAGATAGATAAGAATCTGACACAATGTTAGATGATATAAATTAGATAAATGTAAATTTAAAGCACACGTCTAATCCAAAATGAATAAAAAATGAAAGAAAACCATACGTGTGTTCATATATACTGATATATTTGTCTTCACACATTATCCATAACATCTTATAAGTCTCTATGAAGTTGAATGTGAACTACAACCAACATTTCATCGATCATCAAGGAAAGTTGATAAAATACTTCACGATGAATCTCATCGATGGAATAGGTAGGAATGCTTGAAGGATCATGATGATGATGAATATCATGTAGGTAATGCTTATGAGAAAGAATAAAATTAGACTATATGGGAGATGAAAGGGCACTAATTGAGAATGGGCCATAGGTGAAGGAGTCAGTAGTGAAGAAGGGTCCATCAAGGAAAGATTATCCATGGATGAGGGAATAACGAGTGAAGAAATGGTAGGTGGATAAGGGACCACAGGTGATAGAGCCATGGGCGAAGAAGGGGGATCCTTATTTTGAGGGATACCTATGGGAGGAAGAGTAGTAGGCATAGGAATAGTCATGACGTGATCTTTGAGATGTTGTTAAAGGATGGATAATGATCAATGCGATGAGTAGTGCATTTGTACCAAAGATAATATACCTCTTCATATTTGGGAAGATATTCAAGTAATACTTTTTGTTAAGGTGTGGAGCCTAAAAGCTTCACATATGAGCGCATTACCAAAGTTGCAGGTTTACATAGTCACCGGCATCGGTCAGGAGTGACCGACGTCGGTCCAGTGCATTTGAAGAGACGTCGGCGTCGGCAGAGGATCGGCCGACGTCAGTCACAGACAAGCAGGCAGGAACCGGCGTTGGTTACTTGTGCATCCAAAATGCTATTTTCGAGGATAGAAGCGAGTGTTTGCATGATGAGTTTAAGTCTTAGTCTTAAGTTCATGTTTCTATTATTAGCAAGATTGTTTTTAGAGCCCTTGTTCAAGAGGCTTAACTATTGGTTGTAAGTGCATGCTCAAGTTTCCCAATTTTATATGTAGAATTAGATCTTCTTAGCTTTGTGTGAGTATTGTAGTAGTTCATTGTATGTGAATATTGAAGAACAGTACAGAGTTGTATCAATCCAGGTTGTTGGAATTGATTGTACTTGAGAGAGATAGCTCTTAAGGGATAGAGATCTAGAGAGAGATCTTGTGCATCTGAGAGAGGTGTGGAAGAAAGAAGTTTCTTCAATTGTATTCCTTTTGTAAAGAGTTTAATACAAGTTTTCAGGGTGGTTTCTTGTATCTCTTGTTCTTTGCTATTATCTGATTCTAGTTACTTATCTATCTGATTTAATTTCGCAGTTTATTGCTTTCATAAGTGTAATCATATTGTTGGTTGATCCCCAACAAGTGGTATCAGAGCCTTGGTTGTAGGTTTAGAGTTTGATATCCAATAATTGGTATCAAAGCTCAGGTTCACTAACAGGCGGTTCAGATCTGTGTAGTGTGTATTGATTACAGGTTGCTCATAGGAGTTTTTACAGGGATTTATGTTTGAGTGGGAGAAGCAATGGCAGATGAAAGTAAACTGAGAATGGAGAAGTTCAATGGCAAAAACTATCAACATTGGAGAATGCAGATAGAAGACTATCTATATCAGAAGGATCTATACTTACCGTTAGGTGGGATTGCAAAGAAGCCCACAGACATGGAGGATGAAGAATGGGAAGTTCTTGACAGAAAGGCTTTGGGGTCTATAAGACTGAGTCTAGCATCTACTGTGATATCTAATTTGTCACAGGCAAAAACAACGGTAGAGTTGATGACTACTCTAGAAAATTTGTACGAAAAACCCTCAGCTTCTAATAAGGTATATCTTATGAAGCAGCTATTCAATTTGCATATGCAGGAAGGTGGATCTGTATCTAATCACCTGAATGATTTCTAGGGTATTGTAAATCAATTAAGTTCAGTCAAAATTGTATTTGATGATGAAATAAAAGCTCTTTTAATATTATGTTCTTTGCCTGAAAGCTGGCACAGCTTAGTAATGGCAGTTAGCAATACTGCATCTGCATCAAATATTTTAAAAGTAGAGGATGTTGTTAGTGTTATCTTGAATGAGGAAATTCGCAGGAAAAGCACAGAAGAGACATCTGGGAACGCTTTAAGTTTTGAGAGCAGGGGAAGGCAAAAAGAGAAGAGTAAGAAAGGGAGATCAAGATCCAAGTCTAAGGGGAAAGGCAGATCCAAATCCAGAAATGGAAGAAGGCCACAATACTGGAGTTGTGGAAAGATGGGGCACATAAGCAGAGATTGTTGGTCAAAGCCTAAGGAGGACAATCAGCACGAAGGAAAAGAAGAAGCAAAGGTTGCAGGTATTGCACAAGATGCTTTAATATTCTCTTTGCATCATAATATAGAATCTTAGGTGTTAGATTCTGGTGCATCTTTTCATGCTACCCCTAACAGGGAATATTTTTGTGACTATATCCATGGAGATTTTGGAATAGTATATCTAGGGGATGATGAACCCTGTAAAATTATTGGTAAAGGTAAAGTGCAGCTGAAAATGCAGAATGGCAACACATGGGTGTTGAGAGAAGTTATGCATGTTCCTAGCTTGAAGAGAAATTTGATTTCTACAGAAAAGTTAGGGGATGAGGGTTGTACAGTAACTCTCATAGCAGAATCTTGGAAGGTGACCAAGGGTGCACTTGTTATGGCCAAAGGTAGGAGAGTAGGTACTCTCTATTTGTGTAATTGTGTTACTAACAATTCTCTTTCTGTATTATCTACTTTAGATGTGGATGCAAAATTGTGGCACTCAAGGCTTGGCCACATGAGTGAGAAGGGGATGTCAATTCTTAAGTCTAAAGGTAAGCTTTCAGATTTGAAAAGCATGGATCTAGAATTTTGTGAGCACTGTGTATTTGGAAAACAGAAAAGGGTTAGTTTTCTCAAGACTGGGTCTACAAAGAAGAAGCATAAGTTGCAGCTTATTCACACAGATGTGTGGGGACCGGCTCAGGTAGCTTCTATTAGAGGATCATAGTACTATGTTTCGTTCATAGATGATGCTACAAGAAAGGTATGGATCTACTGTATTAAGAAGAAATCTGATGTATTTGAGACTTTTAAGATTTGGAAAGCTATGGTTGAGAATGAAATAGGGAAAAGATTAAAGTGCCTGAGATCAGACAATGGTGGAGAGTTCTGCAGTTATAAGTTCAACTGGTATTGCTACATGCATGGAATCCATAGGCAAAGGATGGTTCCAAGGACACCTCAGCAGAATGGAATTGCTGAAAGGATGAACAGAACAATCATGGAGCATGCAAGATGTATGAGATTGCATGCCGGTTTGCCTTTAGAGTTTTGGGCAAAAGCTGTTGACACTGTAATTTACCTAATTAACAGAGGACCCTCTATAGCTCTAGATGGTGGAATTCCAGAAGAGGCTTGGACAGGTAAAAAGGTAGATCTCTCTTTTCTCAAAATTTTTGGTTGTGAAGCCTTTGTGCACGTAGATAAAGAAAATAGAGAGAAGCTCGATGTTAAGTCTATGAGGTGCACGTTTATTGGCTATGGCTCAGATGATTTTGGTTTCAGATTTTGGAATCTAGGAACTAACAAGATAATTAGGAGCCGTGACGTTGTTTTCAATAAAAAAGTGATGTATAGTGATCAGCTAAAGAAGCTGAATCAATCTGGGCAAAGCAATAGTGAATTGGACGAGGTGATGGTCCAAAATGAGCTCGCAGGAAAAAGAAATAATCACTTGCAGGAAAACATAGAGACCGACGTTGGCAAGATAGAAACTGGTGTCGACAGAATAGAAACCGATGTCGGTCATACAGAGATCGATGTCGACAGGACAGGCACTGGCATCGATCAGGAAAAACTAGCGTCGGCCAGTAACAGGTCTGGAGGTGATCGAGGTCGGTCATTGTCAGAGAATTTGGGTGGACAGCGTGTTGTGAATGAGTCTCAGACACCCATCAAGAGGTCAGAAAGGGTAAGTAAGCCTCTAATTAGATATTTTCCTTCATTATTCTATTTATTGCTAACTGATGGTGGAGAACTAGAAAGTTTTGAAGAAGCAATACAGGTGGAGTCCAAGAGTCAGTGGGAGCATGGCATGGTTGAGGAGATGGAGTCCTTAAAAGAGAACCAAACATGGGATTTGGTTGAATTGCCAGCTGGTAAGAGAACACTGAAGAACAGATGGACTTACAGGTTGAAAGAAGGTGAGAATGGAAAGATGAGATATAAGGCCAGATTGGTAGTGAAAGGATTTGCACAAAAGCCAGGTATTGATTTTGGTGAGATTTTTTCTCCTATTGTTAAAATGACTTCTATACGGATTGTACTATCTTTGGTTGCTGTTGAAAATTTGCATCTTGAGCAGCTAGATGTTAAGACAGTGTTTCTTCATGGAGATTTGGATGAGGAAATTTATATGGAACAGCCGGAAGGATTTGAGGTCAAAGGTAAGGAAAAGTTAGTGTGTAGATTGAAGAAAAGCTTGTATGGCCTCAAGCAAGCTCCTAGACAGTGGTATTTGAAATTTGATAGGTTTATGATGTTATGTTGTGGAGCTAAAAGCTTCACCAGGATGCAAACAAGAGAAGTTAAGGAGGATCCAAAGTTGCGGGGTGTTACTGATTCAGTTGCAAGAAAAATGGCGTCAGTCTGATCAACCGATGTCAGTCAGATAGCAAGAGGAAGCAATTGATGTCAGTTACCAGTTGGCCGACATCGGTCATGGAGGAGCCGACGTTGGCAGCCTGTGTGAGAACAGGCAGTTTGCATGACGAATCTGGGAGAGTCTATTTTTGGACTGCTAGTTTACATGTTGAAGGCTAGTCGTAGTCTTGAGTTGCGAGTCTAATTATTGTAATTAGGTTAGTCTAATTATTGTAAGCATGAGATCTATATATGGACTCATGGGCTGTATTGTAAGGGTGTGCTAGAAAGCCATAGAGCTTTTAGAGAGAGCTAGTGTAGCTCCTCCTAGTTCCAAAGGGGTGCTGAGTGTGTTTGATCAGGGAGAGTTGCAAGGTCTGCAAGGTCAAGGAGCTGATCCACCGGGTACAGGTTGAAGAAGGGTTCTTCAGGGGTGTAGAGAGATCTACAGTTATGAGTATGGTCTATTGAATTGCAGGTTGAAGGTTCATGGGAGATCTACTTGGAGTATGATTGTGTACTTGGTGAACTGGCAGCATTGTTACTGACTGGTTGGAGAGGTGAACATCAATTCTATATTGGAGTTGATTGTTGGGACCGAGAGAGAGAGAGGAAAGAAGGTCTTGAGGTGTGGCGAGCCTTTGAGGTGGAGGAAGAAGTGGCATCTTCCTTATTGTATTTTCTTCTGTGTATATATAATATAATTGTGTATTGTCTCTTATATCCTGTGTTGTTTCATATTTCTAGTTACTTTATATTTCTGGTTAAATTCCGTGTTTAGTTGATAATACAAGAAGTAATCATATGTGCTCTAATTGTGGTGGAGCAAGATCTTGACAAGTGGTATCAGAGCTAGGTTGTAGGTTCAAGAGCTGATACCAACAAGTGGTATCAGAGCTTTTGGTTGGGTTGACTAACAGGTGGTTTCAGATTTGGTAGTGTTTTTTGATTACAGGTCACTCACAGGGGTTTTAGATTGAGTGGGAGTATAGCAATGGCAGAAGAAAGTAAGCTACGAATGGAGAAACTGAATAGCATGAATGGTCTGATTGATGGAAAGAAAGAGCAGGTTAAAAGAGATCGTTGGTTGGTAGCAGATCAGCGTGTGGAAGCACATGTTGCAGGTAATATTGTACAGGGTGTTCTGGATAAAGTGGAATCTTTGTTTACAGATTCTTTTGCCTCTTTCCATGCAGCCTGAAATAGAGCATCTTTTCATGGGTATGTCTTTGGAGATTTGGAGAGATTTATTTAGGGGTTGGAGAGCCTTGTCAAATTATAGACGAAGGGGAAGTGAAGCTAAAATTGCAGGCAGATGACTCACAGTGGTTGGAGGAAGTCATGCAGGTACCAGTCTTGGAGATTAGTCTAATTTATTCAAGAAATTTGGGTGATGAGAGATGCACTGTAACTCTCACAGCGGATGCACTTGAATTAGATGGTGGTAAGAAAGTAGGTATCCTTTATCTATCTACTTATATTGCTGATTCACCTTTTGTTGCAGAGATGTGGCTTTATAGGCTTGGCCACATATGTAGGAGGAGAATGCAGGTTTTGAAGCGGAGGTCAGATGTCTTTGACAAGCTAAAGAACTGGAAAGCCTTGGTGTTCATGGAGGAGATGACGGACAGAGATCAAGTGAGGAAACTGACTTATTTTGAGCAGAGCAGGGTTGATTTGATTAGGATTTTGATCCATGGAGAGCTCGCGAGTAAAAAGTTATCACTCACAGACGAACACAGGTACCAGCATCAGTTATACAGTAACCAACGTCAGTAACAGGAAGACCGACATCGGTCATGAAGGAACCGACGTCGGTAAGAGGGATGTTGACATCGGCCAAGGAAATGACGTCGACAGTCAGGTTCAGTACAGGGAGCCGACATCGGTCAAAAACAGACTGGGAGATGGCCGAGATCGATCACTGGTATGGATAGTGGGCGGACAGCAAGTCTCAAACGCTCATGTTGAGGTCAGAAATGGTAAGTGAACCTCATATTCGTTGTTCACCTTCTTTATATTGCTTTTTTGATAGTCAAGAACTAGGAAGATGGAAGAAGCAATGCAGGTAGAGTCCAGATACAGTGGGAGCATGGCATGGATGAGGAGTGTGAGTCCTTGGAGAAGAACCAAATAGGTATCTGTTGGTAGACTTGTTAGCTAGAAGTAAGCACTGAGAGATGGAATGGATTCCCATTCTAAAGAAGAGAGTGGACGGATACATGAGACAGAAAGTCAAGGCATATGGTCTTGAAAATGCTGTAGGACAGTGGTACAGGTATTGACAGGTGGATGACTAAGCATGGCTTCAGTCAATGTCAGTGTAACTATTGTGGTTTTATCTTACCAGGTGGATGATGAGTCATGACATCATTCTGTTTCTATATGTGGGTGATTTACTAGTAGGTTTGTACATACAGGGATTTGCTGAGCTAAAGGTAACGTTAGTTCAGAGGCGTGTCATGTAGAATTTGGAGCAGCGAAATTCTTTGGCATAAGAGACATGGAGATTTGATCTCCAGTGGGAGTTGATGTGAAGACGGTGTTGGCAGGGTTCATGATGTAGGATGCAGAATCAGAAAGCACACCAAGGGCTGGACAGTTCAAGCTTAGCTTGAAACAGGGTTTGAAATCACATGAGGTCTAGTGTAGACCTGAGTTTTCCCAAGCAGTGGGGGTTGTCAGAAAGTATGGAACCAATTCGGAGAAGGAGTGCTGGAGGGTAGTTCAGTGGGACTAGCAGCAGGATTTCTTGTTATGCAGGGTCAAGTTCTTCACTACATGGATATGTAGGTTCGGATGTGGCAGGTTACTTGAATGACAGGGGTAGCATCACAGGTTGTGTGGTGGTTGGTCTTCAGGGTTGATCTTGAAGAGGAATACAAGCCAGGGAATAATTTAGACGGTGTACAGGTATAGGTACAGGTGCAGCTATTTATCTCCAAGTGGGAGATTGTTATGTTGTGGAGCTAAAAGCTTCACCAGGATGCAAACAGGAGAAGTTAAGGAGGATCCAAAGTTGTGGGGTGTTGTTGATTCAGTTGCAGGAAAAATGGCGTCAGTCTGATCAATCGACGTCGATCAGATAGCAAGAGGAAGCAACCGACATCGGTTACCAGTCGGCCGACATCGGTCATGGAGGAGCCGATGTCGGCAGCCTGTGTGAGAACAGGCAGTTTGCATGACGAATCCGAGAGAGTCTATTTTTGGACTGCTAGTTTGCATGTTGAAGGCTAGTCGTAATCTTGAGTTGCGAGTCTAATTATTGTAATTAGGTTAGTCTAATTATTGTAAGCATGAGATCTATATATGGACTCATGGGCTATATTTTAAGGGTGTGCTAGAAAGCCATAGAGCTTTTAGAGAGAGCTAGTGTAGCTCCTCCTAGTTCCAAAGGGGTGATGAGTGTGTTTGATCAGGGAGAGTTGTAAGGTCTGCAAGGTCAAGGAGCTGATCCATCGAGTACTGGTTGAAGAAGGGTTCTTTAGGGGTGTAGAGAGATCTACAGTTGTGAGTATGGTCTATTGAATTGTAGGTTGAAGGTTCATGGGAGATCTACTTGGAGTACGATTGTGTACTTGGTGAACTGGCAGCATTGTTACTGACTGGTTGGAGAGGTGAACATCAATTCTATATTGGAGTTGATTGTTGGGACTGAGAGAGAGAGAGGGAAGAAGGTCTTGAGGTGTGGCGAGCCTTTGAGGTGGAAGAAGAAGTGGCATCTTCCTTATTGTATTTTCTTCTGTGTATATATAATACAATTGTGTATTGTCTCTTATATCCTGTGTTGTTTCATATTTCTAGTTACTTTATATTTCTAGCTAAATTTTGTGTTTAGTTGCTAATACAAGAAGTAATCATATGTGCTCTAATTGTGGTGGAGCAAGATCCTGACAGGTTTATGACTGAGCATGGCTACAGTAGGTGTTAATCTGACCATTGTGTATATTTTAAGAGATTGGATAATGGTAGATATATTATTCTATTGTTGTATGTAGATGATATGCTAGTTGCAGGATCACACATGCAGGATATCTCTGAGCTTAAGGTGAAATTAGCTCAAACATTTGCCATGAAGGATTTGGGAGCAGCAAAGAAAATCCTTGGCATGAGCATTAAGAGAGACAGGAAAAATCACAGGTTGATATTGTCTCAAGAGGATTATGTGGACAAGGTGTTGAAACGGTTCAATATGCAGGATGCTAAACTGGTAAGCACACCTTTGGCTGGACATTTTAAGTTATGTAAAGAACAATGTCCTAATTCACATGATGAGGTAGAGTACATGAGTAAGGTTCCATATTCTTCCACAGTAGGAAGTTTGATGTATGCAATGGTGTGTACTAGACCAGATATTGCCCAAGCAGTGGGAGTTGTAAGTAAGTATATGGCCAATCTAGGTAAGGAACATTGGAAAGCAGTTTAGTGGATCCTTAGATATCTGAGAGGAACCAGCAGTAGGCACTTGTGCTATGGAGTTTTAGATACTTCTCTACATGGTTATGTAGATTCAGATATGGCAGGTGATTTGGATGGCAGGAGGAGCACTACAGGTTATGTTTTCACTGTAGGTGGAATGGCGGTTAGCTAGATATCTAAGTTACAGAAGGTTGTTGCCTTGTCAACTACAGAAGCAGAGTATATTGCAGCCACAGAAGCTAGCAAAGAGATGATATGGATGACACGATTCATGGAAGAGCTTGGAAGGGAGCATGGAAGTTGTAGATTATACAGTGATAGTCAGAGTGCAATCCATTTGGCTAAGAATTCAGCCTTTCATTTAAGAACCAAGCACATACAGCTAAGGTACCACTTCATACGGCAGGTATTGGAAGATGGTGATTTGAAGCTGGAGAAGATCCATACAGATAGGAATCCTGCTGATATGTTAACCAAGTTGATTACAAAGGAGAAGTTGAATCTTCATTCAACTTCTGTTGGTCTTCATGATTGAGTTGAAGATGGAGGAGCTAGAAGATGTTGTTATACAGGTACTGGTGCAGCTGTTTATCTCCAAGTGGGAGATTGTTAAGGTGTGGAGCCTAAAAGCTTCACATATGAGTGCATTACCAAAGTTGCAGGTTTACACAGTCACTGGCGTCAGTTAAGAGCGACCGACGTCGGTCCGGTGTAGTTGAAGAGACGTCGGCGTCGGCAGAGGATCGACCGACGTCGGTCATAGGCAAGCAAGCAGAAACTGGCGTCGGTTACCTATGCGTCCAAAACGCTATTTTCGAGGACAGAAGCGAGTGTTTGCATGATGAGTTTAATTCTTAGTCTTAAGTTCTCATTTCTATTATTAGCAAGATTGTTTTTAGTGCCCTTTTTCAAGAGGCTTAACTGTTGGTTGTAAGTGCATGCTCAAGTTTCCCAATTCTATATGTAGAATTAGATCTTCTTAGCTTTGTGTGAGTATTGTAGTAGTTCATTATATGTGAATATTGAAGAACAGTACAGATTTGTATCAATCCAGGTTGTTGGAATTGATTGTACTTGAGAGAGATAGCTCTTAAGGGATAGAGATCTAGAGAGAGATCTTGTGCATCTGAGAGAGGTGTGGAAGAAAGAAGTTTTTTCAATTGTATTCCTTTTGTAAAGAGTTTAATACAAGTTTTTAGGGTGGTTTCTTGTATCTCTTGTTCTTTGCTATTATCTGATTCTAGTTACTTATCTATCTGATTCAATTCCATAGTTTATTGCTTTCATAAGTGTAATCATATTGTTGGTTGATCCCCAACAATTTTTGGGGAGGTATAACCTTATCTATGGGATGAGGAGTGGTGGGATGCAAGGTATTGATATATTTTTGTAGCTTATGATAATATATAGATGAATGATTATTTGTGCCATGGAAGTAACATATATCCCTATGAGTAGAATTGGTAGGTGTACTCATAGGAGGATTTAATCAAAAGATGAGGGAGGTTTTTATAATGGACATTCTCTAGTCTAATGATTGAAAACTTTATGAATATCACAATATGGTTGATCAACCCATTTGGCAGGCAAAGAAGCAAGCTAATGTAAAGAGAGAAAACCATCACCAAGGGATGTTGGGGTTGGTAGATAGATTGGGAAAGGCTTGATTGAAGGAAAAATAGGATCTAAAATCGGAAGAGACTCAACTAGAGAGGGAGTAGGACTAGGATCTAAATGGGGCTCTATTGAGGGAGAGGAGGCATGCACCAAAGGCTAAATAATAGTTACAAGCATCTCAGGGATAAGGTAGATAGAGGGATCGTGATATCTAGAAAAGTGATAGGGACCATTCATATCATGATCCATAAGCATAATCCTATGAGGATATTCTAAAATTGGAGGTGTGTGCACCATCTTTACCCTACGATCAAGAGGGAAAATGCTAAAATTAGGAATGATATAGGATGAAATGCTAGAAGAAATACTAAAAGATTGAATCAAAGAGGAATAATATCAAATAATTTTAGCATCATGAGCCTAAACTAGACCTATTAAGAATGGATCATATAAGGTATATCCATCATCATAATCAGGTGTATGAATATCTATGGCATAGGTAGGGATGACCTTTTCATTCGATGTGGTGTGATGAATGGAATTTTGAGTCCTAGTTAAGAAAATGGGGGTATGTCATCACTATGTGGTTGATGGGAATGAGGTTACAAAGAAGGGGGAAGATGAGAAATGAGATGAGGTGAGAGATCTAAGGTTTTAATATTTATATTGATCTTGTTAGATTCATCATCATTATAATCTAGGAGGTTAGGTGGTATATTCCCAAAGTTTGGGTGAACATTATAACCTCATGTGGAATTGACAAGAAAGTTAAACCATTGAGATTATTAAAATAGAACACTTGGAAAAGGTTAAAAGAAGGGAATCTTTAATACACCATGGTCTTGGAATTGTTCAGAATTCCAAGGGTTAGTGTCACCTTGAATCGTATAGTTGGCTCCATTGTGAGTAAATTTGACACATTAGCAAGAGAAAGAGGCAATTGTTCTCATGCGATGAGTCCATAGCCTATCAAACAAGATATTATAGGATAGATGAAAGTTGAATATCATCACCTTCATGAGAATGATGATAGTTAGGATGGTGATAACAAGCCAAACATAGCCTAAGAGAGTCATTTGACTTTGGTGTTGTATGTGGACTTAAGACTACATTCAAAAAATATAAGGATTTTGATAAAATTGAGAAAGGCAACACAAGTGCTAAAAACCTCATTAATCAAGACATGCTTGACTTGGATGTCACCAATTTAGACACTGATAAAGAGAAAAGGATCATCCACATGAAGCAGAATATCATCGCTTATCATAGAAGCAATGGGTAATTTAAGGGAAAGGATAAGTGTCTATTGTTTTATCAACAAGTATGGACATCTCTTTTCACTATTGTAAAATGATATATTTTGATCTAGATAAGGTGTATTTGAGTCCTAGTAGGGGAGGATGAAGGATGTTCATTTTGAATAAAAGTTACATAAGATGATTATGACGATACGGAAAGGTCTGCATCAATTTGAGAAATGGGATTTGAGATGGGAGATTAATAATCTCTATGATAGGATCCCATTCATCATAAGCCATAAGAGGACTAATGGAAAGAGTTACATAGTGTTGAAGGAGGTAATTAGAAGGAGGATATAAAGTGCATGTGAATTCATGTTGATAAGATGTGTAAGGTTTAATTGAAAGACAAGTTTGTTTATTGTCTTGAGAAGATGGGGTAGTTGATGTAACTTTGGTTTGAGATAGATTAGAAGAAGTGTTGATAGAAGTTTGAGTATCATTGGTGATGGGTAAAGAGGTTAGAGGAATGGTAGAAATGGTTTGAGAAGTGTTATCCAAGGAAGGTGTTGTAATTGGTTCATTAAAAGATATAAGGTCTTCTTACCCCAACTCTGTTAAGTGAGTTGGGGAAGAGTCTTGGATAACACAAAAATCATGAGATAATTGAGGAGTGTGGATGGGATGAGGATAAATGAAGGAAAACATCCTTTGCATATTAGTAATATTGACCACATTCTCTTTAGGAGTTGGGTCAAGAAGACTATCAACATTATTGGTAGAAGAGGTAGTCTTATCTTGGTTATCTTAGTGATTATGAGCATTATTCTAGTTTAAAGCTTGACATTTATTTTGTGATTTGTAGGATTTGAATTCAATGTCATATGATTGTTAATGTTTAAAAATGATAGAATCATGTTTAAAATTAGGGCTGAGAAGGAAATTTATAGCCAAATTATGAAGTTGCCTAAAAGTCTCATGAGAGTGACCCCAACTAGTATAAAACCAACAAAAGTTATTTGGATCATACTAAGATTTCATGAGATGAGTGGGATCAAGTTCTTATAGAAGAGGCCTTGATAGACGTTTTTGTAATTATGCTAAGGATAAAGGTTCATGAATATTGATGTTATTGGTTGAAGATAAATGAGGATTAGTGATGTGGTTGGGAGGGGAAGCTTGTTTTGGAGTCTGGTTGGGAACAACTTGAATAGTATGAATGGTATCATAAGAGTTAGTGATACCATCATTTGTAGCATGATGAATCTTATTCTTTGTTAACATGAGAGTACTCATAGAAGGTTTGGATGGCTTGAGTTAATGCATTAGGAAATATTGATGCTTGGCTTGGTCAATGGCATCCTCCAAAGTGCATGGAGAGAGAGAGAGAGTCTAGACCCAATATTGTAAGTTGGGAAAAAGAGCATTGGTAAATAGATGAAAGAAGTTCTCATATGCCATACTATTTTCACATTTATTAGATAATTTTTCCATCATTTGATAAAATATTGTGTGGTTTTGGTCTCAAGTTGCTTACAATTGATAAAATGGGGCAAGGTATTTTAAAGGAGAAATCTTGGACTAGAACATTGACTAAATATTTCAAACTAGTGATGACATGAGATTTGAGTTGGTTTTACCAATCTAAAGCATCATTCGTGAGAGTATTTATTAATAGCTTAGTAGCGGTAAAAGTATTTAACTTGACCCAATAATTATATATATTTCCAAATGTTTTTAAGTGGAAAGTAAGATCGACTGACCCATTATAAGTAATGGTAGGGGTGATACCTCATATATTGATATTAGAAATTTGGGATGTAAGGCGATCATTTTAAAGATGCTTGATTTTTTTTTTGTAACAAGGGGAGGTTGAGAGGTAATATTACCATGGGAATCCTGAAGGGGAGGTGGGGGAGAATTTTGGTTATACATGCCCTATGGAACCTATTGAGGGTGGGTTTGAAGATGGATAAGATGATTTTGCATTTGAGTCATTTGATTTGCATTGTTAGCTTGAAAATCATTCATTTGATTAATATTTTATAATAGAAGTTGATGGGTTTGAGTGGTATTATTGGCATTGTTTGAAGCATCAGAATTGGTAGTAGTGGCTTGGGTACCACTATGGGTGTTAGTATTAGCTTTAGAGGAATTATTGGTGAGTGAGGCACTAGTATCATGATTTGCTTGTGTGGCAAAAAATGTACTAGTAGAGGGATGAGAATAAGTGGCACTAGAGGCATGATTACCATGGGTATTTTTATCACTTGGATTTTCACACTTTGAGGAGATGGAAAATATCTCCTCATCAAAGTGGCATAATGGAAATGCCTCTAGACTTGTGGGTAGCCTAAGGAATGAGGTGAATCTCTAGATAGGGCTAGCTCCCTTGATCAAGGGACAACTTGAATATACACTTCTCCAATCTTTATCTTCTCACATCAATGCTACATTGTAAGGTTATGCATGAATGTGACAAGATAGGAGGACTATAAAAGAGGCCTATGAGGGAAATAATTAATATAATGATTCACTAAATCATTTAAATTTCATATAACACTTCATATGCCCTATAAGAAGAAGTTTTCTAGCTATAAATAGATGATAGAATGAAACAACATGCTAAGGAATCCATAGTCTTCACTTATGAAAAATCAAACATTCCAAAAGAACACACAAAAAAAATTAATGGAGGAGGTATAAATTAGTATTATTATCCATAAAAAGGTATATATTTGATCAAGGCTTTGCAATACTCAGGCGGAACATCGATTACAATGGCCAAAATGGCTAGTTCTTGTAAGTGTCACAATGACACTTGTAAAGCTAAGAAACATAGTTAATTTTGCATGATAATATGGTGTGGGATGAACCATGCAAGGTTAGGAGATACAAGTGTCAATCCAAGTCATAAACTTCTTGACAAGTGGCAAGAAACTCCTCATTCTGGCTCAAAAAAATTACATGCATGATTAGCTCTATTTGAATGCCTTATAACTAATTGGGACAAGGTATAATGATTTAAATAAAGCTTAAGTACATAATACATACCTCTCCATGAATTTTTTACATGCCTAGTCCTCTCAAATCACTTGGAAAGGAGCCATCAACATCTGTTGTCTATAAAATTGCTCTTCCATGCACCCTACACACTTGACCTCAAAAGTGGTGTCAGTTGCTCATGAAAATCCATCGGAGGGAGTGTATGAAGATTTTAAATACCATACATTTCCTAAAAGTCATTATTCATGATTTAAAATCATCTCACATGAAGCTTTCCACCCTTTTCACTATCTTGTCCATTAGGCTAATTTTGACTAGCTAAGTTGAAACACCTAGTTTAGACACTTAGAAGTTTATTAAAAGAATTAAATGATTATATGGAATTATATAGAGTATAAATATTCCTCCCAAACTTTATTTAATATTTGAACTCCTCTTGTAGCCTATACAACACAAAAAATGGTTAAAAGTATCCCATTTCTCACCCCATCCATACAAGTTCGTACAACTAGTTGGTATGTGAGGGATATTGAGTGAGTCCTATAAAATTTACAATAGGTTTCATGATAAATATATCACATTATATCATATTTATAGCTATATTTCCATCATCAAGTCTCTACAAGGGTTTAATAAGGGTTTTAGGCATGTTTTCCCTTTTAAGTTTCATTTCATAAAGATAAAACGTTGAATCTATAGAAAAATTACACAAAAGCATTGTTTAAGACCCCTGTCAACTCTCCTAAACTCTTATGTCCCCAATTCAAATCATCATGAAAGATATGATATCTTGAAATCACCATATTGAGCTCTTTTTCTCATTCTAATAGGCCTAAAGTTTCTTTCAAGCCAAAATTGGCTCTGTCAGGGTTTCCTTTGAATCTCAATGGTTTTTAAACATACGTATTGTCCCCAAAAACATGTATCAACATGTTACCAAGCTCATCTCATGCTCTAAGTGTGAAAGACCCTCAATTTGGACATAGGTCTAATCCTTACCTAATTGGCATGTTTCAAGCTTAAGCCTAAAATGATCTTTTTGATGTATTACCTACATTCAAATAGTTTTAACACCTATAATATGACTCTTTCAACATGATTCAAACAATTTTTAAGCTCACTTAAGGCTAGAAGTGAAAATGGTCTTACATTTGGTTCTCATGAATGAAATTGCCATATAGGCCTACCTGTAACCTTGAAGGGTTTGAGCACTCTATTTGGTTTCTCCCATTATTGAAATTTTTTTCACATTTTATTATATGTCCTATAACTTTTTAAGGCCCCCTTCAAGGATCTATCAACTTCTGATACATCTTTTGATCTATGTACCTCAAACCCTATCAAACTTTGCATTAAGGGGAATACCCCTTGTTTGAGATAAAATAGGGGTACTTCCCTTATTTTGTCAAGAAATTTGAATGTTAAATAATATTATCCAAGTTTTGAGGATTAAATATGAAATATTTTACTCCTTGATCAGGTTTCTATATCCCCAAACCTCCTCAATTTCTAAGGTAGACTTTTCATAGGCAAACTGTGCAGGGTTCCTTCAAACTGACTGTGTTTGATCTATTTGGAGCCCTCTTATTTGTTTAAAATAATATAAAGAGAGTACCATTATACCATATGATTATGATAAAAATGGGGTTCACATGTTTGTTACACCATTTCCATCCATCATACACCTTGCAAGCATGGATTGAGATTCCTATTATGACTATGTTTTCACTTGGAAATACCCCTGAAGGTAGAGGTTTGTATGAACTAGATCTTCAATATAATGTTTTGAACTTAATTAAAGTTTATATGGTAATTTAATCATGGTTATATACATTTATTAATTTTTAGTTTACACCAACACCTAAAAACCTCACCTCACACTGCTTATTTCCAACACAGCCATTTCAATGGTTGTACATGTGCATTTAGGCTCATGAGGGGTCTGTATAGGCATTTATTCATTGCCAAGGGTTTATAGAGATGATAAGGATCCTGATGGGAGTGTTCCAAGTTTAATTCATCACTCTAACCTACCTATACCCTTTATGTTGACTATCCACTGACTGTATACATAGATTTTGGCTATGTTAGCCCTTTTGGAAGGTACCTATAGGTGCTTTATATGTTCTAAGCTTATATATAGAGCTCACAAACATATTTATATCTCCTTAAAGTCATCATTAGATGTTTTATACCATTTATTTCACCTTGATTCTTTAGTAAGTCCCAAGAGATCTAACTTATTAGCTCCTTGCTTGCCTGCTTGTTGTAGGTGGGTGTCTTAGAGCCTGTGTATGGACTGAGGTGTGAATAGGGATCCAAAAATAATATCCTAACATATTATGTGGTAATTGGATCATAAATGTCACCTTGAAACATATATAATCACCTTCATGCATTATAAAGTCATACTTGGCAAACATAGGTCTCTTTAGGACTCAGACCTATAGATAATACTGCCTATATTTAGTGTGTTTTAAAGCAACTTTGACCTCAAAATTACCCTTATCCACTATTCATCATCTCTTCAAACCCTACATAAGTATTTTCTACACTAAAGGAAACATGGTTCACCTATTTGGATGCTTTTGGAACACCCTAAAAGAATGTTGTAAGGTACTTACAAAACCTCTTAGACCTCTATTCTACCAATTTAGGGATTGGAGGCTTGAACATAGTCTTCTCCTACTAGAAGGTGTTTGTCAATTTACCAAGCCATATAAAACTTCAAACATGTGTTTTATGCTTCCTTAAACATGTGAGGACTTGAAAAGGGGCTTTCATTCCTTGTTTCAACATCACATAAGGACTCTTTAGCTCTTTGTATCAGGCCACCTTTAGGTGGTTATTCCATAATGCAGGCAGATTATGCAAGTGGATAATGTGTATAGATTATACCTCATGAAAAGACTCAAACTCCTTAAAATTGACCAAATGGGTGATTTTTAAATGGAATCTTTGAAAACAATTCCAAAATCCTTAATTCAATGTGATTCTCCCTTGCAAGCACCTGTAGATACACACTCCAAAGGCAGACTATGAGTTATGTATGATATATGAGAGCAATAGTCTTCTTCTCACACTATTTGGAGGATATAACTTATTTATTCCTGATTCCCAACACATTTAAACATATAGAGACCTCAAATACACTTTCATGAACATACTAAACAAGTTTTGTACAAGTGATTCAACATGGATGCAGATGAAAATGAGTAAGGAATTGAATAAGTATGACCATATGCCAAAAGTTTGATCAAATCATGGAATTAAGAATCAAAAAATGGAATTTAAATAGTACCCATGATATTTAAAAATGGTAAACATCATGCCCCCTTCATATTAAGCTCTTGCAGAAAATACAACCTTTTATAATTAGTGGAAATAGCTTCTATTCACCTAGGACATCAACTTGCAAACTGAACCAAATGGCTCAAGAGATATTTTTCAAACATGATACTAAGTATGAAAATAATTATAATAGTGATTTAAAATCATCTGGAACCAATATCAACAAGTGTATTGTAGGAATCTACTCAAACTAAGGTAAAACCCATTGGTTGCAAAGATTAGTAGACTAATTTGGAAGGTCAACTTGTTAGTAATGGTTCATACAGAAAATTTAATAAATATTTAAAATAATTTTATGAAAATTAAGGTATATAAGTTTACTACAACCTCCCCAAGGCATTTTATCTGAAACCTCCTGATCTGTCTGTAATGAGCAAAAACCTGAAGATCACTTAAGTGTGTCTAGAAAACCAAGAAATGAGTAGAATCATTTTGGCCTTAAAATTTAACTTATAGAGTAAAACAAACTTATATATGAATTTTAGTAAGGTTAAGAGGCTTCCCATGATCCTTTTTCATGTGGCACACTTCCCAAGAAGGTCATACAAGTGCCATTTGCTCTCTTTTTGAGATGTTTCTTGAATTTCAATTAAGGAACTTGCCATATTCTCATTTAATTTAAATCCATGATAGTTAATCTGACCCTATTGACATTTTAAATTAAAAAATACACATGGGCACCTTGGGAATCATGCCATTTGCATTTATGACCCCTAAAAGCTCATAAATTGACTCAAATTGATAAATAAGATAATGTCACTAAGACCAAAGCTAATATAGCATTAAAAAACATTAAATGAACTATCATACACCCCATGACAATATTTAAACCTCATAAAACCTCTATGGGTGCCCCAATTTGACCTAAAAGTCAAATTTGGTCAACAAATTGGTGACTCGTAGGGGTAGTATGTCTGCTATACTAACTAGACCAATAACCTTATCAGTCCATTGGGCTTAGGAGTCAATTAAATTATAAGACAAACAAGAAAAACTTGGAAATTAACCATAATCTTGACCAAGACAAGACAACCAATGATGACCTCAAACACACAAAGCAAAGGACACACACAAAAGCAAATAAACAACTAGACACACACACACACACACACACACATGTGCTTAAAGAACTTAGGAGAAGAAAAAAACAAACTAATATGTAAAACTAAAAATGAACATACCTCCCCTTAGATCAAAAGGGAAATTTGAGACTCTCCTTGCTTCATGACAAGTAGGATTGAATGAGGCATATAGCCTCTTGTCATCTAGCATTGATGCCTCTAACTTTTTAATAATGTTTTCCAACTTTATTGGCATGATGTTCATTGAAAAACAAGCAACTTTAAATAGGTTGGATACAAAAATGAACTCTTCTTTCATCCAAATATCCTCAACCTTTTCATGTGGATCCTCTATTGTAGCTTCAAATGGTGATTCAACAAGGCATACCTTCTTGTCTTCCATAGTGCTCTCAATAGGATTGGGCTTCCGCTTAGCTGTAAGTTCTTCTAGCTCATCAAGGAGCTTTGCAAATTCTTCCCAATCTTGGTCATTGTCTTCCATAGAATACTCTTCCTTCACCTTGTCATACACTTGTCCCTCAATTTGGAAAATCTCTTTAAGTTCTTAAAATAACTCCATTTGTATTATCTAATCATCCTTGTCCTCTTTACCATCTAGTACCACTACCTCTTCAATCTTAAATTGATCATTCACAACCTCATGATCAAACATGGAGTCTTCTTCACGTATGTCTTTCTTCAAATATTGGACACACTCCTCATGGATACACATCCCCTCAAATATGGAGGCAAAATATTGAGAATTGTCCTTGTGTTCAAAAAGGGGAGTCCATATGGTAATCTCTTCCTCATAATCACTCATGAGGTCTTCTTGATCAGTCATTAATTGATATTTCTCTTCTTCACTTGATTCTATCAAGATAGGCTCTTCTTCTAAGATTTATTCTTTGCCACAAGTAAAACATTCTTCATTATCAACCAAACAAGGAGATTCAACCCAAGAACTCACCTCTTCTTCAACACTTAAGACATCTTGAAGGCTCTCAAATTATACCTCAGATATCATAATCTGATCTTATTTGTCAAGGGTTATAATATATTCCATATTCTCTTTAGTGATGCCAAGACTAGGCATCTTAAAGTCTGGTGACTTAGCCCAATAAGGCTACCAAGGAGTTGCATTTTCTTTAAGCAATAGTTCTAAATTTTCCTCAACCAGTTGCTCTTCTTTTAGTTCACACACCACAGGTCTATCAATGCAAAGGGTGATGGGATGAGGATAAGAGGAAGTAGTTTGTGGAGGTGGAACATAGGGCTGAAAATTAGATTATAAACTCTCTTGAAGGAGGTTATATGGGGTGTGTTTGAGCATAGAATCTTCTTTTGGGTCTAAAGCTTCCATCACACCTTGACTTAGCAACTTCATCCTTAACTCTAACTCTTCAATTTTCTTGGTTAGGTTCTCTTAGAAATATCTCTCTTAAATTTCATAGGAATCATCATGAGCATAAGGAATGCATGAGGGCTGACATGAAAAATAAGAATCATCTTAAGGAAGGGTGGGAGGGACTTACAAAGTATTAACTTCATTTTCCACTTTAAACTCATTAATAATGCTTCTATCTTATTTCTTTCCCCGTGATTCCACTATCTTACTCCAACTTAGGATATTATGATTAGAGGTCTCTCCTTGAGGTGGTGGGGATGTAATGTGAGAGGTCAATGAGGGCTTGAACTCCACTTCCTTGGCTGATAACATAGACTACTACTTATGCATATTATCGAACTCAATTTTCCTAACAAGATTAACTTTAAATACAAGATTCCTAATTTCAATTCTCTCCTCCAACTGATTGGGAAAAGGATGACTTTGATATATTTGATTTGGCTCATGAGTAGGGGTCTTATATTGCTAATAGGAAACTTGGGGAAGTGGATATGGAGGCTAATAAGTTTGTTTAGGTTGCCTTTTACGAAATCTTAGCCTCTCTGCTAAGGAAGAAATTAAGCCACTCACATTAAGCATCTCACTTGTGAGCCTTTGTCAATAGGCTCTCTTAATAGGTGCACATTCTCTCTTGACTAGATCAAATGCATTTCTCACTTAATGGATGGAATTATTAGGAACCCCTTGACCACATCCCCGTAGAGTATCAAGCTCTCACACATAATTTTCATATCCCAAGAGTGTCTTCTTAAAAGTTGCAATGTACTGATTGGAGAAGTGTATAGGTTCACTAGGAGAAGCAATATATGTATAAGGTTAACTATAGGACTCATAATAATCATGATAAGGTTTATAATGGCCATGTGGGATTTGATATGTATCATAAAAATACTGGTAAGGATCACACTAAGGATAATTAAGATCTTGCTCATATTTATGGGGAATGTCATAAGGTTGGAAAGTCTCACCAGCTTATGTAAAATTTTACTCCACACCAAGACCAACCATGAAACTTCATTAAGAAGTAAGAACACAAGGAATGGTTATCAATAATATTCAAAAGTAATACCTAGGCTACTTGACCAATTGATGTATCTTTGAAGTTGCCATTGATGTTTTGATAGATACCTCTAAAGGCTAATTATTGAAAGACAACACCAAAAATATCTCAATTTTTTGGACCAAGATTCCCACCAAGCATGCCAAAAAAATTTGTCTCTTGGATTTTCACCCTTTGAGAAGATATAAAATCTCTCCTCATCCAAGTGGTACAATGGAAACAACTCTAGACTTTTGGGTAGCCTAAGGAATGAGGTGAATCTCTAAATAGGGTTAGCTCCCTTGATGTGCCACTTTGGATTGCAACTACACTTAACTTTTTTTGGGGGGTGAAAATGGAGAAATATAACTAAAAAAAACTATCCTAATGGAGGTGATACAAAAAATACATTGATTACTTCCAACCATATGCATCTTACACTATAAATCAAGGGACAAACTGAACATACACTTCTCCAATCTTCATCTTCTCACATCAATGCTACATTGTGAGGTTATGGATGAATGTGACAAGATAGGAGGACAAGAAAAGAGGTATATGATGGAACTAATAAATATGATAATTAACTAAATCTTTAACATTTCCTATAACACTTCACATGCCTTGCAAGAAGAAGCTTTCCAACTGCAAATAGGTGATAAAATGAAACAACATGATAAGGAATCCATAGTCTTCACTTATGAAAAATAAAATATTCCAAATGAACACACTAAGAATATTAATGGATTAGGTAAAAAATAGTATAATTATTGATCAAAAGGTATTCATTTGATTAGGACTTTTCCATACTTAGGTGGAGCATTGATTACAATGGCCAAAATGGCTAGTTCTTATAAAACTTGTGAGAGAGACAAGAAGAGAGAAGTCCAAGGGTCAAAAATACAATTTTAAAGCTGATAAAATCAGTTACTTGTGCATTATAATAGGGTTTGAGATTAACCATGCAATTTCAATAGCTAAAAGTGTCAATCCAAGTCAAAAACTTCATGAAAAGTGGCAAGAAACTCCTCATTCTCGTTCAAAAAAACTACCTACATGATTAGCTCTATTTGAATGACTTGTAACTAATTAGTACCAATAATGATGATTTAAATTAATTTTAAGGAAATCATACATGCCTCTCCATGAATTATTTACATGCCTGGTCCTCTTGAATCACTTGAAAAGGATCCATCATCATCTATTATCCAAAAAACTAATCTTCCATGCACCCTACACACTTGCCTCAAAATTGGCATTAGTTGCTCATGAAAATACATGGAAGGGAGTGTATTAAAATTTTAAAAATATTCCATGTCCATAAATTCATTGTTCATTCTTTAAAATCATCTCAAATTAAGCTTTCCACCCTTCTCACTATCTTGTCCATTAGGCCAGGTTTGATTGGTTGAGTTGAAACACCTAGTTTGGACACTTAAAAGTTTCTTAAAAGAATTAAATGATTATAAGTAGTTATAAAAAGTATAAATATTCCTCCCAAATTTTATTTCATCTTCAAACTCCTCTTGTATTCTACACAACATAAAAAATGGTTTAAAATAGTTTATTTTTCACCCCATTCATACAACTCCATACAACTAGTTGGCATGTAAGGGAGATTGAGTGATTCCTATACAAGTTACAATAGGTTTCATGAGAAAAATATGCCATTATATCATATTTATAGCTCCATTTCCATCATCAGGTCTCTACAAGGGTTTAATAAGGGTTTTAGGCCTATTTGCCCTTTTAAGATTCGTTCATAAATATGGAACATCCAATCTAAAAAAAAATTACACAAAAGCATTGTTCAATACCCCTGTAAACTCTCTTAAACTCCTATTTCCCCCATTCAAATCATCATGAAAGATATGATATCTTGAAATCACCCTATCAAGCTTTTTTTCTCATTGTAATAGGCCTACAGTTGCCTTCAAGCTAAAATTGGCTCTCTCAGGGTTTTCTTTGCATCTCAATGGTTTTTACACATTTGTATTATCCCAAAAAACATGTCTCAACATGTTACCAATCTCATCTCATGCTCTAAGTGTGAAAGACCCTTAATTTAGACATAAGACTAATCCTTGCCTAATATGCATGTTTCAAGCTTAAACCTAAAATGATATTTTTATGTATTACCTACATTAAAATATATTTAACAACTCTAATATGACTCTTTCAACATGATTAAAACAATTGGTAAGCTCACTTAAGGCTATAAGTGAAAATGGTCTTGCATTTGGTTTTCATGCATGAAACTGCCATATAGGTCTGCCTGCAACCTTGAAGGCTTTGAAAAATTTGTTTGGTTTCTCCCATCCTTGAAAGGTTTTTAATGGTTTATTATATTTTTTACAACTTTTAAATCCCTCCTTCAAGGCTCTATAAACTTTTGATACATCTTTTGATCTATGTACCTCAAACCCTGTCAAAGTTTGCATTAAGGGGAGTACCCCCTATTTGAGATAAAATAGGGGGTACTTCCCTTATTTTTTCAAGAAATTTGAATGTTGGAGAAGCTTCTCCAAGTCTTTAGGATTAAATATGAAATAGTTTACTCCTTGATCAGGTCTCTAGACCCCCAAACCTCCTCAATTTCCAAGGTAAACTTTTCATAGGTAGATTCTGTAGGGTTTCTTCAAACTGACTGTGTTTGATCTATTTGGAGCCCTCTTATTTGTTAAAATTAATATGAATAGAGTACCATTATACCACATTATTATGATAAAAATTTGGGTCACATGTTTGCTACACCATTTCCATCCTTCATACACCTTGCAAGCCTGAACTGAGCTTCCTATTATGATTAAGTTTTCACTTGGAAATACCCCTATATACAGAGGTTTGTATGAACTAGACCTTCAATACAATGTTTAGACATTAATTTAAGTTTCTATGGTCATTTAATCATGTTGAGATCCATTCCTTAATTTTTAATTTACACTAACACTTAGAAACCTCACCTCACATTGCTTATTGCCAACACTGTCATTTTAATGGTTGTAGGTATGCATTTAGGCTCATGAGGGGTTTATATAGGCATTTAATCATTTCCAATGGTTTATAAATATTATAATGATCCTGATGGGAGTGTTCCAAGTTCAATTCATCACTCTAACCTACCTATACCCTTTATGTTGATTGTCCATTGATTGTCTACACAAATTTTGGTTGTGTTTGCCCTTTTGGAAGGTACTTGTAGGTGCTTTATATGTTCTAAGCTTAGATCTAGAGATCACAAACCTATTTATATCTCCTTGAATTAATAATTTTATAGTTTAGACCATTTTTTTCACCTTGATGATTTAGTAAGTCTTGATAAATCTAACTTATTAGCTCCCTTCCTGCTTGCCTATTGTAGGTGGATGTATTAGAGCATGTGTACAGACTAAGGTGTGAATAGGGATCCAAAAATAGTATCCTACCCTCTTAGGTGGTCATTAGATTGTAAAATTCACCTTTAAAGATTTTTAATCACCTTAATTCATTGAAAATTCCTAATTATAAACCATAGGTCTCTTTAGGACTCAATCCTATGGACAGCACTGCCTATATTTAGTGTCTTTTCAAGCAATTTGAGCCTCAAAATTACCCTTCATTGTTCATCATCTCTTCAAACCTTGTTTAAGTCTTGCCTACACTAGAGGCAACATGGTTCACCTATTTATATTCTTTGAAACACCATGTAATCATATTGTAAGGTACTTACAAAACCTCTTAGACATTTGTTCTACTAATTTAGGGATTGGAGGCTTAAACACAGTCTTCTCCTACTATAAGGTGTTTCTTAATTTTCCAAATCATATAACACTTAAAACATGTTTTTTAGGATTTTGTAAACATGTGAGGAATTTAAAATTGGGTTTCATTCATTATTTCAACATCACACAAGGACTCAACTCTTTGTATCAGGCCACCTATAGGTGGTTATTCCATAGTGCAAGTAGTGGATGTAAGTGGACAATGTGTATAGCTTAGACCTCATGAAAAGACTAAAAATCCTTTTAATTGAGTATATGGGTGCCTATCATAATTTAATCTTTTAGAATAGTGCTAAAATCCTTAATTCAATGTGATTCTCCCTTGAAACCACCTATAGATGTACACTCCAATAGCAGACTGTGTGTTATGTATGGTATATGACTACAATAGTCTTCTTCTCACAATATTTGGAAGATATAACTTATTTATTCCTACTCAAAAACATATTTAAACATATGTAGACCTTAAATACACTTTCATGAGAAAACTAAATAAGTTTTGTACATGTGATTCCATATGGATGCAGATGAAAATGAGTAAAGCGTTGACTGAGTATGACCATATGCCAAAAGTTTGATCAAATCAAGAAATTAATAAGTCATTATGGAAGGGATGTGGTACCTATGATATTAAAACATTGGAAACATTATGTCCCCTTCATATTAAGCTCTTGCATAGAATACAACCTTCTACAAGTAGTGGAAATGGTTGCCATTGCACCTAGGACATCAACCTACAAATTGAACCAAAAATCTCAAGATATCTTTTCCAAAAATGAAAATAAGAATTTAAATCATTATAATATGGACTCAAAATCATTTTTAACAAATATCAACAAGTGGATTATACAGAGCTACTCAAACCAAGGTGAAACCCATGGGGTACACATATTAGCAAGCAGATTTAAAAGGTCAACTTGTTAGAAATTGTTCATAAAGAAAAATTGATAAATATTTAAAATAATTATATTAAAATTAAGGTATATAATTTTAATATAACCTCCCCAAGGTGTTTGAGCTGAAACCTCTTGAGCTATCTGTAATGAGCAAAAACCTAAAGGTCACTTCAATGTGTCTAAAAAACTAAGAAATGAGCAAAATGGTTTCGGCCTTAAAATGGAAATTAAAGAGAAAACCAAATGTATATATTAATTTTATTAAGGTTAAGAGGCTTCCCAATATCCTTTCCATGTGTCATACTTCTCAAGAAGGTCATACAAGTGGTGTTTGCTCTCTTTTTAAGTTATTTCTTGAATTTTAGTTAAGGAACCTACCATATTCTAGTGTAACTAACATACCTAATAGGTAATATGACCCTCTTGATTTTTTCAAGAAAAAAAAGACACATGGTCACCTTGATAACCATGCCACTTACATTTATGACCCCTAAAAGCTCATTAAATGACTCAAATTGATAAATAAGCTAATATGACTAAGACTAAAGCTAATATAGCATTAAAAACATCAAATGAACTATCATATACCCCATGACAATATTTAGACCTCCTAAAATATCTAAAAATCCAAGTTTTTAATTAGAAGTGCCCTAATTTGACCTAAAAGTCAATTTTGGTAAACAGGTATAAAATGATACAATAGAGGAAGGATTTAGATGAGTGGGTCTAGAAAGAGGCCCACTAGATATAGAACCTACCATGTTAGTATAGATACTAGGCATGGAGGTCGATAAATCAAAGAGGAAGATGTCATGGTATGAGAAGGGGTCAAAATATAGAGAAGATGTTGAGAAGCACAGAATCTAGTGTCCCCAAATCTATGTGAGAATGTGGGGTAAGGTGAATGGAGATCCTTGACTTAACCACTTATCATGAGATGTTAAATAGTAGAATGATCTTTTTTCCAATGTTGAGGAAACTCATTGATGAAGTAGATAATTTATATGGTATACTCTAGTTTAGGTTGATCTTCAAATGAGAAGAGAGTATTGCGAAGTGAAGAGGAATGAGGAGGGGTCCTATAGTTTGTAGTGTGAGTGAATACATGCACATTATTTTCATCTAGGGTAGGATCCAGAAGCTGCTTGTGGGAGAACCTATTAGGGTTGGGAAAACTCATCAAGTATATTGAATTCAACTTAATGTTATATTCAAATAATAAATTCATGATGAACAAGAAAGATTAGGGAAGATAAATATTGATGCAAAATAAAAGAGATAGGAAGGATACAAAGTTGACCAAGTCAATTGTGTTCTACAATACAAGAGATAGATAAGAGTATAGGGTCAACCAATTTGACTTATTAATGTAAATAGGGTATGAGACTAAGCCTTATGAGGATACATAGTTGACCAAGTTGACTTAGTACTGTAGCTTGATTGGTAGAAAGGGATAAAGAGTTGACCAAGTCAACTTAGTATTGCAAGCAGGGAAAAAGATAGTCTGACAAGGATATAAAGTTAACCAAGTAGACTAGTACTGTAAACTAATTATCAAAAAATAGTATAGGGTTGAAAACATTGACTTAGTAATATAAAAAAGTAAAAAATAATCTAATAAGGATATAGAGTTGACCTAGTAGACTTAGTACTGTAACCTAACTAAGAGAAAAGAGTATAGGATCGACTAGGTCAGTCTATAAGATACTATGTTGAACAAAATGATAATGTGCAAAAAATAAGGAAAGTTATTTCAATAGAATTTGAAGCAATAAATAATACACATAATTAGATCAATAGGAATGATCCAATTGGGGTACACAACATAAAACCTTAAACCAACACTAGTTAATGCAAGTTTTTGCAATACAAAACATAATGATCAGAGAACAAGCAATCAAATGAAAAGTAAATGTTAAGTAAGCCATCATTTTGAGTGTTATTAGGTTATTATAAAGTGTTATTTTAAGTGTGATAGAGAAACTAGTTGAAAATATGGAACTAGAAAGTAATCTATGGATGGTTTTAAGACCTTTAGGATGAAAGGGATCTGTGTTGGCAATGGTAATTTCTTGGTATTGGGGCCTACTCCCTCACTTCACAATCCCATAGTGATAAAGGTGCCAGGTGCTTTATCAATATATACCATTAACCACATGTTTATACTTTGCCAAAAAACCAAGTTGGCTTACCCCTTGGTGATGAAATCCAAGTAGGTAGGCCTTGGGAAGACAAATTTTAAATGCATTTTAAATAATTTATGATTTGGTAGTATGTGCAAAAAGATTAAAATAGTGAAACTAATCAACAATTTGAAAAACCACCTAATTAGACTATACAAGTTAATTTAAGCATGAAAACAACTAAAAATGAAACTGTGAATTAATTACTAGCATATACTTATTAATTCCAAAATTAAGAATGGTATAGAGTCAGTTCAAATGACACTATATGAAAACAGTACATAACAAAGTTGACTAGGTTTCTACTATTCTTTAGAAGCAAGAGCCCTTAGGAACTAAGTTAACCAAGTTGACCTAGTCTTTTAGATAGAAGATAGGATATAAAACTAAGTCAACCAAGTAGACTTAGTTTGTTTAAGGATTGTAGTTTCAAATACTATAAACTTACATAAAATATAACTATAATAAAGTATTGAATTGATAGAGAGAGAAAGAGAGGAAACTTGGTGGGTTAGAAGATGATTAGGATTGTAAATTTTTTGATGTAGTGCCTTGAATGTTACTTGAAAGTTATAAAAACTAATGTGATTGGTTTAACCTAGTTCCATGAAACCCTATTTGTTAAGGCCTGATAAGATGACTAAGTTGACCTGCATGACTTAGTTTATTATCTAGATGTTGACTAGAAGACTAAGTCAACCTGCACAACTTAGTTCATTGTTATAGATGCTGATTGAAAGACTAAATTGACTTGATCAACTTATTTTATTATCTATAACTGAAGAATAATAATGAGTTGACATGTCTTATCCAATCATCTATATCTTATGAAGACCTATGCAAAAATAAAAGTATCATTTTGATATGATTGTGTGTTAAACCTACACATATAAGTTAGAATTATATCATCTTGGTTGACCTAATATTACATATATAGAAAAATAATAAAATGATATAAATGAAAAACATGAAATAAAACTTGTAAGGGTTAGATTCACATCAGGTTCACCAAAATGTATGTAATGGGAAATGCAACAAATTCTACAAATCAATCCTATCTCAAAGAAGATAGATCCTACTTACATTTTCAATTAGGGATACATTAGATAATTGGGGTCATGACCAAATGGATCTACTAGACCTAATTAACAAATCTATTACCAAAATAATCACCAAGGAAGGTTCTAAAACCTCCAATCAATCAAAACCATGCAATAACCCTAACTAGGTCCTATGTTTTCATATTCACTAAACTAATAAGAAGTAAAACAAAATCTAATCTAGTGCTCACCAAAGCTTATGGCACAAAGTCAGGGGTAATAAACACTAAAATAAAACAATCATAGAAGACATATACTCATGTTAATGTATACAAAATCCTAATGCATGAAAGAGAAGTACAAATACATATTTATTTACTCTTACAAAGGAAGAACAAAGTTAGGAATACTTATCTTTGAAGATGAACCCATCGAGCCTCAATCTCTCTTTTATCCAAGGTGATTCATAAGAGATTGTTATTGCATGTAATTATGACAAGGATAAATCAAATCTAGGCTATACAACCTATCAATTCATCCAAAATACTTCTCCACAAGACAAGATCCATATCTCCAAAGGAAGTATGAAACCCTAAGATTATTCCTCAAGTAGAATGGTGGATAAGAAGATGTAAAAAATATATTACTTCTTCTTCTCTTATTTTATAATTGGTGAAATGAATGTGTTTATATAGGTAGACCTAACCCTCAACCCTTTTTAAAGGTTAGGCTGACAAGGTTGACCTGGTTGACCTAGTATTGAAATTGACAAAAAACTAAGATGGATAAGATAATTTTGCATTTGCATCATTTGATTTACATTTTTCTCTTGGAAAGTATTCATTTGATTAATATTTTTTAATATAAGTTTTTGGGTTTGAGTGGTATTATTTGTATTGTTTTAAGCATTAGAATTGGTAGTAGTGGATTGGGTACCACTATGGGTATTAGTAGTAGCTTGAGAAGAATTATTGGTGAGCGAGGCACTAGTAGCATGATTTTCTTGTGTGAAAAAATATGTACTAGTAAAGGGATGAGAAGAATGGGAACTAGAGGAATAACTACCATGGGTATAAAATGATACACTAGTGAAAGTATTGAGAAGAGTGGGTCTAGAAAGAGGCCCACTAGATATAGAACCTACCATGTTAATAGAGATATTAGGCATGGAGGTAGAGGAAATCAAAGAGGAAGATGTCATGCTATGAGGAGTCAAAATAGATAGAATAGGTTGAGAATAAAATAATCTAGTGTCCTAAAATCCATGTGAAAATGCGAGGGAAGGTGAATGCATCTCCTTGACTTGACCACTTATCATGAGATGGTAAATAGTATAAGGATCATTTCCTTGATGTTGAGGAAACTCATTGATGAAGAAGAGAATTTCTATGGTATAATCTAGTTCAAGTTGATCTTCAAATGAGAAGAGAGTATTGTGAATTGAAGAGGAATGAGGAGGGGTTCCATATTTTGTAGTGTGAGTGGCTACATGCACATTATTTTCATCTAGGGTAGGATCCATAAGCTACTTATGGGAGAACCTATTGAGGTTTGGAAAACTCGTCATATCTATTAAATTCAACTCAGTTTTGTCTTCAAACAAGAATTTCATGATGAATAAGAAATTTTAGGGAAGACAAAGGTGATGCAAAATCAAAGAGATAGAAAGGATACATAGTTGACTAGGATAACTGTGTTCTATAATCCAAGAGATAGATAAGAGTATAGGGTTAGCCAAGTTGGCTTAGTAATGTAAATAGGGTATGAGACTGATCCTTATAAGGATATAGAGTTTTCCAAGTTGAATTGTTACTATAAATTGATTGGTATAAAGGGATACAGATTCAACCAAGTCAACTTAGTACTACAAGCAAGGAAAAAGATAGTTTGACAAGGATATTGAGTCAACCAAGTTGACTTAGTACTATATCCTGACTATCAAAAAAGAGTGCAAGGTTGATCAAGTTGACTTAGTACTATAGATAGGGAAAAAAAATCTAATAAGGATATAAATTTGACCAAGTTGACTTAGTACTGTAACTTGACTGATAGAAAAGAGTATAGGATCGACCAAGTCAGTCTATAAGATACTATGTCGAACAGAATGATAATGTGCAAAAAACAAGGAAATTTTTTTCAATGCAATTTAAATCAATAAATGGAAGAAAGCACAAAAATAATTAGATGAATGGTAATGATACAATTGGGGCACACAACATAAAACCTTGAACCAATACTAGTCAATGCAAGGTTTTACAATACAAAACATAATGATCAGAGAACAAGTAGTCAAATGAAAAGTAAATACTAAGTGGTCATTTTGAGTGTTGTTAGGTTATTTTAAGTGTGATAGGGAAATTGGTTAAAAATAGGGAACTATAAAGCAATCTATGGATAGTTTTAGGACCTTTAGGTTAAAAGGGGTTTGTGTTGGAAATGGGAATGGCTTGGTATTGGGGCCAACTCCCTCACTTCACAATCCCATAGTGATAAGGGTGTCAAGTGCTTTGTCAATATATACCATTAACCACATGTTTATACTTAGTTAGAAAACCAAGTTGGCTTCCCCTTGGTGATGAAATCTAAGTATGTAGGCCTTGGGAAGACAAATTTTAAATGCATTTTGAATATTGTGCAATTTGGTAGTGTGTGAAAAAAGATTAAAATAGTGAAACTAATCAACAATTTGAAAAACCACCTAATTAGACTATGTGAGTTAATATAAGCATGCAAACAACTAAAAATGAAAGTGTGAATTAGTTACTAGCATATAGTTGTTAATTCCTAAATTAATAATGGTATAGAGTTAGTTTAAATGACACTATATACAAATAGTATAGAATAGAGTTGACTGAGTTGCTATTATTCTATAAAAGCAAGAGTCCTTAAGAACTAAGTTGACCAGGTTGATCTAGTCTTTTATATATAAGATAGGCTACAAAACTAAGTTAACCAAGTAGACTTAGTTTGTTGTAGGATTATAGTTTTAAAGACTATAAAATTGCATAAAATAGAACTATAATGAAGTATTGAATTGATAGAGAGAGAAAAAGAAGAAACTTGGTCGATTGGAAGATGATTAGGATTGAAAATTTTTAGATGTAGTTCCTTGAATGTTGCTTGCAAGTTATACAAACTAAGTTGACTGGTTCAACCTAGTTCTATGAAACCATGTTTGTTGAATCTTGATAAGATGACTAAGTTGACTTGCATGACTTAGTTTTTTATTTGGGTGCTGACTGGAAGACTAAGTTGACCTACATGACTTAGTTCATTATTCTAGATGTTGACTGAAAGACTAAGTCAACCTACCTAACTTAGTTTATTATCTATAACTGAAGAAGAATAATGAGTCGGCATATCATATCTAATAACTTGTATTTGATGAAGACTTATATAAAAATAACATATTCATTTTGATATAATTTCATGTTAAACCTATGCATATAAGCTAGAACTATACTGGCTTGATTGACCTAATATCACATATGTATAAAAATAATAAAATGATATAAATGAAAAAAATGAAAAAAAACTTGCAAGGGTTAGATTCACATTAGGTTCATTAGAATGTATGCAATGGAAAATTCAATAGATTCTACAAATCAATCCTATCTTGGAGAAGATAGATCCTACTTACACTTCTGATTGGAGATACACTAGATAATTGGGGTCATGACCAATATGGATCTATTATACCTAATTAAGGGATCTATTACCAAAATAATATCACCAGGGAAGGTTATAAATCCTCTAATTAATCAAAACCATGTAATTATTGTAACTAGGTCATATGTTTTTATATTCACTAAACTAATAACAATTAAAGCAAAATCTAATCTAGTGCTCACCAAAGCTTGTGACATAAAGTGGGGGGTAATAAACACTAAAATAAAACATGCATAGAAGACATATACTCATGTTAATGTATACAAAATCCTAATACATGGAAGATAAGTACAAATACATATCTATCTACTCTTAGAAAGGAGGAACAAAGTTAGGAATACTTACCTTTGAAGATGAACCCATCAAGCCTCAATCTCTCCCTTGGCCAAGGTGCTTGACAAGAGGTTATTGTGGTATGTAAGGATGATAAGGATAAATAATATATAGGCTACACAACCTATCAATGCATCCAAAAGACTTCTCCATAAGACAAGATCCATATCTTTGAAAAAAGTATGAAACCCTAAGATTGTTAGTCAAGTAGAATGGTGGATAAGAAGATGCACAATATATATATATATATATATATATATATATATATATATATATATATATATATATATATATATATATATATTACTTATTTTATTTTATAAATTGTGGAATGAATGTGTTTATATAGGTAGACCTAACCCAAAACCCTTTTGAAAGGTTAGGCCAACAAGGTCAACCCAGTTGACCTAGTAAGATGGATAAGATGATTTTACATTTGTATAATTTGATTTACATTGTTAGATTTGAAAGCATTCATTTGATTAATAGTTTGTAATAGAATTTGATGGGTTTGACTGGTATTATTAGCATTGTTTGAAGCATTATAATTGGTAATAGTGGCTTAGGTACCATTATTGGTGTTAGAAGTAGCTTGATAAGAATTATTGTTGAGTGAGGCACTAGTAGCATGATTTACTTGTGTGGCAAAAGATGTACGAGTAGAGGGATAAGAAGTGGCACTAGAGGCATGATTACCATGGGTATAAAATGATACAATAGTGGAAGGATTGAGAAGAGTGGGTCTAGAAAGAGGCCCATTAGATATAGAACCTACCATGTTAGTAGAGATACTAGGCATAGAGGTGGAGGAAATCAAAGAGGAAGATGTCATGCTATGATAAGCGGTCAAAATAGAGAGAAGAGGTTGAGAAGAAAAAATTCCAATGTCCCCAAATCTGTGTGAGAATGTGGGGGAAGATGAATAGAGCTCCTCGACTTGACCACTTATCATGAGATGGTAAATAGTATAAGGATATTTTCCTCAATGTTGAGGAAACTCATTGATGTAGAAGAGAATTTATATGGTATACTCTAGTTCAATTTGATCTTCAAATGAGAAGAGAGTATTACGAAGTGAAGAGGAATGAGGAGGGGTCCCATAGTTTGTAGTGTAAGTGGTTGCATGCACATTATTTCTAGCTAGGGTAGGAGCCAAAAGACTCTTATGGGAGAATCTATTGGGGTTAGGAAAAATCATCATATCTATTGAGTCCAACTTAGTGTTGTCTTCAAATAAGAATTTCATGATGAAGAAGAAAGATTAGGGAAAACAAAGTTGATGTAAAAGTGAAGAGATAGGAAGGATATAGAGTTAACTAGGTCAATTATGTTTTGCAATCCAAAAGATAGATAAGAGTACAAGGTCGACCAAGTTGACTTCGTAATGTAAATAGGGTATGAGACTAAGCCTTATAAGGATATAGAGTTGACCATGTTGACTTAATATTGTAACCTAATTGCTAAAAAGGGAGATAGAGTTGACCAAGTTGACATAGTACTATAGGTAGGGAAAAATATAGTCTGACAAGGATATAGAGTCAACCAAGTCAACTTAATACTATAACCTGACTGTCAAAAAAGAGTAAAAGGTCAACTAGGTTGACTTAGTACTATAGATAGGGAAAATATAATCTGATAAAGATACAGAGTTGACCAGGTTGACCTAGTACTGTAACATGATTGATAGAAAAGAGTACAAGATTGACCATGTCAATCTGTAAGATATTATGTCAAATAGAATAATAATGTGCAAAAAATAGGGGAAGGTTTTTCAATGTAATTTGAAGTAATAAATAGAATCAAGCACACAAATAATTGGATCAATGGAATTGATCCAATTGGGACACACAACACAAAACCTTGCAACAACACCGGTCAATGCAATTTTATGCAATACAAAACATAATGATCAGAGAACAAGTAGTCAAATGAAAAATAAGTGTTAAGTGGTCATTCTGAGTGTTTTTAGATTATTATAAAGTGTTATTTTAAGTGTGATAAGGAAATTGGCTGACAATAGGAAACTAGAAAGTAATATATGGATGGTTTTAGGACATTTAGGCTAAAAGGGGTCTATATTGGCAATGCTAATGACTTGGTATTGGGGCCTACTCCATCACTTCACAATCCCATAGTGATAAGGGTGTTAGGTTCTTTATCAATATATACCATTAACCACATGTTTATACTTGGATAGAAAACCAAGTTGGCTTCCCCCTTGGTGATGAAATCCAAGTAGGTAGTCATTGGGAAGATAAATGTTAAATGCATTTGGAATATTGTGTGATTTGTTAGTGTGTACAAAAAGATTAAAATAGTGAAACTAATCAAAAATTTAAAAAACCACCTAATTAGACTATGTGAGTTAATATAAGCATGCAAACAACTGAAAATGAAAGTGTGAATTAATTACTAACATATAGTTGTTAATTACTAAATCAATAATGGTATAGAGTCGATTCAGATGACACTGTATGTAAATAATGTAGAAAAAAGTCAACTCAGTTGCTACTATTCTATAAAAATAAGAATCTTTAAGAACTTAGTAGACCAAGTCAACCTAATCTTTTAGATAGAAGATAGGATATAAAACTAAGTCAACAAGCTAGACTTAGTTTTTTTTAGAATTGTAGTTTTAAAGACTGTAAACTTGCATAAAATAGAACTATAATGAAGTATTGAATTGATACAAAGAGAAAGAGAGGAAACTTGGTGGGTTGGAAGATGATTAGGATTACAAATTTTATGTAGTGCCTTGAATGTTACTTACAAGTTCTACAAACTAATTTAATTGGTTCAACCTAGTTCTATAAAACCCTATTTTTTGAAGCTTGATAAGATGACTAAGTTTAATTTCATGACTTAGTTTCTTATTTAGATGCTGACTAGAAGACCAAGACAATATGCATGAGTTAGTTCATTACTCTCGAAGTTGATTGAAAGACTAAGTTGACTTAGTCAAATTAGTTTACTATCTAAAACTAAAGTAGAATAATGATTCGACATGTCCTATCTAATGATATGTATCTAATAAAGGCCTACACAGAAAGAATATAGTTATTTTGATACAATTATGTGTTAAACATATGCACATAAGATAGAAATATACCAGCTTGGTTGACCTAATATCGCATATATAGAAAAATAATAAAATGAAAGATTGAAAATCATGAAATAAAAATTGCAAGGGTTAGATTCATGTCAGGTTCACCATAATTTATGCAATGATAAATGTAATAGATTCTACAAATCAATCCTATCTCAAAGAAGATAAATCCTACTTACACTTCTGATTGGGCATACATTAGATAATTAGGGTCATGACCAATATGGATCTACTAGACCTAATATCACCAGGGAGGGTTCCAAATCCTCTAGTCAATTAAAACTATGTAATAACCCTAACTAGGTCCTATGTTTTCATATTCACTAAACTAATAACAAGTAAAGAAAAATCTAATCTAGTGCTCACCAAAGCTAATGGAAAATGTGGGGGGTAATAAACACTAAAATCAAACATACATAGAAGACATATAATAAATTTAATATATATAAAATCCTAATGCATGAAAGAGAAGTACAAATACATATCTATCTACTCTTAGAAAGGAGGAATAAAGTTAAGAATACTTACCTTTGAAGATGAACCCATCAATCCTCAATCTCTCCCTTGGCCAAGGTACTTCATAAGAGGTTATTGTGGTATGTAAGGATGACAAATATAAATCATCTCTAGGTTACACAACCTATCAATGCATCCAAAAGACTTCTCCACAAGATAAGACCTGTATCTCCAAAAAAAGTATGAAACCCTAAGCTTGTTCCTTAAGTAGAATGGTGGATAAGAAGATGCACACTATATATTACTTCCTATTATTTTATAAATAGTGACATGAATGTGTTTATATAGGTAGATCTAACCCTAAATCCTTTCAAAATTTTAGTCCAACAAGGTTGACCTAGTTGACCTAGTATTGAAAATGATAAAAAACTAACCAAGTAATGAACTACGTTGTCTATGTCTAACTTAGTTCTAAGTAAGCTCTGTCAATATAATACAAGGTCAATGTGGCTGACATCATCATGTAAACTACTAAAAATGGTTTTAGGTTAGGGAAAAGGCTAATGAAGGTGGTAAATGACTAGAGGAGGGTGAAAAATAGGAGGCAAATCCTAGGGAAATGTTTGTAGGAGATGGTTAGATTGATAACAAGTGATAAAAGAGGGACAATAATTTTGTGAAGCTATAATTTTCTACCCACCCCTTTCTTGGTGCATCTATTAAGGTGTATATTTAGAGAGATTGAAACCTAATGAGTTCCTTCAAGATAAATAACATCAATAATTGATAAAGTTTGAAAATATTAAGTGTCTATAGAGAGTATGCTATTTACTACATCAATTGAGGCCTCATTGACTATGAAAAATGTTATACTAAAGTAGAATGTGATTGCCTTGCTATCAATTTAATATCTAAAAAGCTTCTTCACTCTATGCTTTATCAGACTACTTATGTCATTGTCCACTCTAATCCACTTCATCATTTCTTCTCCAAAGCATTTTTACCTAGAGATAGAATTGACAAATGGATGGTCCTCTTGATGGAATTTGACCTTTGAATTGTCACACAAAAATCTATCAAATGTCAAGTTATGATCTACCAACTTGTATCATCACCTATACTAATTACAAATCACCTTTAAAATACTTTTACCAATGACAAAATTCCTTATATTGAAGGTCTTAACCAAGTTATCTCCATTAAATATTATTTCCATAATTTCACTATTGATTTAGAGGTAAATAATCAAGAAAATACCAATATCATTCTCGATACTACTAAATCTAAAGTAGTTATCAAAGAGCTTCCTAAAGTTGCCATTGATTTATATGAATACATATGGACCCTCCAATTTAATGTCAACAAATGCTTCCAAGGAGTTGGGGCATGTTGTATTATAACAAAACCACATGGTAACATCATTCCTCTAGAATTTAGATTAACTTTTGATGTTACTAATAACATGGTCGAATATGAATCTCTCATCTTAGGCATGAAATCAACACTTGACTTAGATATCTCATATCTACACACTTTGGGTGACTCACAACTTATCTCCTATCAGGCTAATGGTGATTTTCAATGTAGAAGTGAAAATATAATTGCATATCATCAAATGGTAACCATACTTGCCAAAGAGTTTTCTTATTTTACCATTGAGCAAATTCTAAGAGATAAAAATTCCATAGTTGATTCCCTTGATTATTCAACATCTTTATTTTATCCTCTTCAAGTACTTAATGATTCCCAAATTCTTATTTAAATAAGAAAATCACCTTCTTCTATCCAACCAAATAATTCACTCATCTATCGCATTGAGGTTATCACTCTTCAACAAAGCCAATGTTACAAAAACATAATCCAATTCCATGAACATCAAACCTATCTTCTAGACATAGATTCTCAAAAAAAAACAATAACACATTAATAAGCCTTTAAGCATTTATTTAAATAAAACACCCTTTATTACCATAATGCAAAAAGTATTATGCTCCTATATGATCTAATAAAAGGCTCCTCCTCTCTTTCAACAAGAACACAAGGGAATTTGTATTGGTCACTGTAGTAGACATGTTACAACATTTAAATGCTTATGTATGGGATAATTTTGGCCTAATTTAAAGAAAGATGCTATTTATTTTACCAAAAAGTGTAATCCTTGCCAGCTTCATGATGATTTAATCCATTCACCACCATCTGATCTCCAAATCATGGAATCTCCTTGGCCATTCTCTATGTGGAGATTAGATCTCATTGGTAAATTACCTCGGTCACAAGATGGTCATGTTTTTATCATTATTACTATTGAATATTTTATTAAATGGGTAGAAGCCATGCTTCTTGACAATGTCATGAGAACCAATATTTCTAAATTTATCCTTAACCAAATCATTTATCACTTTGGAGTTACCCATACTATCATTTTTGATAATGGTGGTGATTTCAAAAACATGGCCATGAAGTAATTATGTGCTAAATTGAAAATTCACCACAAATTTTCCACACCTTACCATCTATAATGTAATGGAGAAGCTAAAGCCACTAATAAAATTCTTAACAAAATCTTACAAAAGACCATCTTAGAAACCCTCATGGATTGGCATATTCATTTATACTTCACCCTTTGGGCATACCATACTAGCATATGTATAGCCACTAGGGTAACACCATTCTCACTAGTATATGGTCCTGAATCTATCTTACCATTAAAAGTCAAAATCCCATATTTATGTATATCTGTTCATGGTATCATTCTTGATGAATAATTACATGAAGTGCACCTTCGTGCCTTAGACCTTATTGATGAACATTGTTTAGCCACCTTTCAACATAACTGTCAATACAAGGCTCATGCCAAAAAACATAATAAATAGGCCAAAGTCCATACTTTTAATGTTGGTGATCTAGTACTCAAATTAGACTACACCCATGATAAATAAGGAAAATATGCCCAAAAATGGTGGGTCCCTTATTTATTAAAAGACATTATTGGTCCTAATACTTACTATCTACAAACTGATGAAGACCATGTTTTCAAAGAACCCACTAATGCACATGCGAAACACCGAAAGCATACAATTGATTACCAAATACCAAGCAACTATAATATGTGGAAATAACCAGATTCACCAAGTAACTAGAATTCAGAATAACACAGCATATGAGAGACAATACACCAATTGTATTAATACTTTATACAGAAAAGAATACAATAAAGAAGATGCCACTTCTTCTCCACCACCTCTTCAGAGGCTCGCCACACCTCAAGTGAACAGTAATTCTTCTCCCCAAAGCTCTCCCACTCAGGTCCCAACACCCAACTCAAATACAGAGTTGGTGTTCACCTCCCGTGCTCCACGCACAACACAAGTGCTCCACGCACTCCACAAGTACTCCACGTACTCAACAAGTACTCAAGGTACTTCAAGTAGATCTCCCATGAATCTGCAACAACCTGCAATTCAACAAACTATACTTATAGAAGGAACTCCCTTGCCTTCCTCTCTTGCTCTATCCAAGTACACACCTGTACTCCAAGTAGATCCTACCTGATACTGCTCCCTATTGTGTTGCTATCTATATGATCTTGCACACCTGCAAATCAAACAACAGTTCTGCTCACCTGTGAACCTTGACCTTGCACACACATACACCTGTAGATCAATGATCTTACTTACCATGTAGATCTCCTATATAGGCCATGCAACTATGACCAAGATCCTACACTCCTGAAGAATCCAGCTGACTCTCCAAAACCAGCACCTACACCTGGTACTGTGGAACTAGGAGGAACACCCTTGCTCACCTCACACACAGAAGGAACAAACTTTGCTCAACTCAAACTAGAACACTTTTCCAATACAACCATGAGTCTATTATATAGATCTCATCCAAACAATAATTAGACATCTAATTACAATAATTAGATCCGCAGCTATGAGTCTAAAATTAGATCTCTTCATGCAAACACTTGGTTCGTTAGCTAACTGCCTGTAATAAATGCAGTCTGAACCACACAAGCGACCGACGTCAGTCCCTGTCTGCCTGGAGGTGATCGACGTCGGTCGATACCTGACCGACGTCGGTTGCTTCTCTTTACTATCCTGCTGACGTTGGTTGATTAGACCGACGCCGGTTGCTCTGACGCTTAGCAACCTTCAGCAACCCCTCCAATGGCCTTCTCCATGTCTGCATCAGTGAAGCTTTTAGCTCCACAATCCTAACAATCTCCCACTTGGAGATAAATAGCTGCACTGTACCTGTACCTGTACTCTGTCTAATCTATTTCTTGGTTTGTATCCCTCTTCAAGCTCCCACCTGAAGACAACCCACCACACATCCCGTGGTGTACCACCTGTCATCCGAGTACCCTGCCACATTCGAACCTACAACACCTGTAGTGAAGTCTTGACCCTGCATAGCAACACCTCCTGTCGGTCCCTCTCAAAAAACCTGAGAACCCACTTCCCCGAATTGGTTCCTAACTCTGACAGCTCCCACTGCATGGGAATACTCAGGTCTATACCAGACCTCATGTGATTTCAAACACTGTACCTGTCTAGCCCTTAGTGTGCTCCGGTTCTGCATCCCGAACCTCGCCAACACCTGATTCACATCAGGTCCCACTCGAGACAAAATCAACCTGTGATCTCCATGCCTCCCATGTCAAAGAATTTCGCTACTCCAAACTCCTCATGACATGCCACTGAACTAATCCTACCCTTAGCTCAGCAAAACCCTGTATGTACTAACCCTGCTAGCAAATATACCATCCACATATAGCAATAGAATGATGTCGTGACTCATCATCCACCTGGTAAGACAAACCACAATAATTACCCTGACATTGACTGAAGCCATGCTTCGTCCTCCACCTGTCAAAACCTGTACCACTGTCCTGCAGCTCCTCAAGACCATATGACCTGGTCTTCCATCTCACATATCCATTCTCTCTATTCTTCTACTAAGGCATCCATTCGTCTCTGTGCTTTCATCCAGCTGGCAAACCTACCAAAACTCCTATTTGGTTCTGCATCATATCCCTGCCTAGCTCCCACCTGTTTCCTGGATCCTTCCTGCTCTATAATCAGCAACAAGTATAAAGAAGAGGAACAACAAATTTGAGGGCCTACTTACACCTTCAGTCCTCCGTATGGGTGTTTGAGACTCCTTGACAACATGCTGTCCACCCAAAATTCATTACAGTGACCGACCTCGACCACCCCACAGTCTGCATCTGACCGACATCAGTTCCCATGCGTCTGTCCCTGACTACCAACCTGCCAGTGCTGGTGTCCCTTCTGCCGACGTCGGTCCTCCTGACCGACATCGGTCCCATGACCGACGTCGGTCTTACCCTGCCCGACATCGCCGGCTTCGGTCTGCACATGACCGACATCAGCACCTGTCTGTTCGACGCCGGTTCCTCCTGACCGACATTGGTGTCTGTGTTCGCCTGTGAGTGATGACTTTTTACCCGCGAGCTCCTTTGAATCAAAACCCATGTCCAAACTGCTATGCTCAGAAGTATCCAGCACCATCCACTGATTTTTGTCTGCCATCTCCTCTAAGAATACCAAGGCTTTCCAATTCTTAAGCCTGTCAAATATATCTGTCTTTTGCTTAAGAACATGCATCTCCTTCCTGCTCATGTGACCAACCCTACAAAGCCATGTCTTCGCAACAGAAGAAGAATCAGTAATATAAACAAGTAGATAAAGTATACCTATTTTCTTACCACCAGCTAATTCAAGTGCTACTGCTATGAGAGTTCTTGTGCATCTCTCATCACCCAATCTTTCTGAAGAAATTAGCCATATCTCCAAACCTGGGACCTACATGACCTTCATCAACACCTGTGTGTTGGCCGCCTGCAATTTCAGCTTCACTTCCCCTTTGCCAATCCTTTGGCAAGGCTCACCAGCTCCTCTACCTGGGGCTGCATGGAAAGAGGCAACCGAATCTTTTATCCAAGATTCAACTTTATCCAAGAAACCCCCCAGAGCATCCTATGCAACAACACCTGCAACATCTGTATCTTCAGTTTCTTCATGCTGATCTGCTACCAACCAACAATATCCTTTTACCTGCTCTTTCTTTCCATCAGACTGTGAGTGACCGTCTGTGCTTTTCAACTCCTCCATTCTTAGCTTACTTTCATCTGCCATTGCTCTACTCCCACTCGATCAGAAATCCCTGAGAGTGACCTGTAACCAAACGCAACCCTGCTTCCTGCAACCTTAGCTCTGATACTACTTGTTGGTATCAAGCTTAAGAACCTACAACCAAGGCTCTGATACCACTTGTCAGGATGCAAAACATCGAAAGCATACAATTGATTACCAAATACCAAGCAACTATAATATGCGGAAATAACCAAATTCACCAAGTAACTAGAATTCAGAATAACACAGCATATGAGAGACAATACACCAATTGTATTAATACTTTATACAAAAAAGAATACAATAAAGAAGATGCCACTTCTTCTCCACCACCTCTTCAGAGGCTCGCCACACCTCAAGTGAACAGTAATTCTTCTCCCCAAAGCTCTCCGACTCAGGTCCCAACACCCAACTCAAATATAGAGTTGGTGTTCACCTCCCGTGCTCCACGCACAACACAAGTGCTCCACGCACTCCACAAGTACTCCACGTACTCAACAAGTACTCAAGGTACTTCAAGTAGATCTCCCATGAATCTGCAACAACCTGCAATTCAACAAACCATACTTATAGAAGGAACTCCCTTGCCTTCCTCTCTTGCTCTATCCAAGTACACACCTGTACTCCAAGTAGATCCTACCTGATACTGCTCCCTATTGTGTTGCTATCTATATGATCTTGCACACCTGCAAATCAAACAACGGTTCTGCTCACCTGTGAACCTTGACCTTGCACACACATACACCTGCAGATCAACGATCTTACTTACCATGTAGATCTCCTATATAGGCCATGCAACTGTGACCAAGATCCTACACTCTTGAAGAATCCAGCTGACTCTCCAAAACCAGCAACTACACCTGGTACTGTGGAACTAGGAGGAACACCCTTGCTCACCTCACACAGAGAAGGAACAAACTTTGCTCAACTCAAACTAGAACACTTTTCCAATACAACCATGAGTCTATTATATAGATCTCATCCAAACAATAATTAGACATCTAATTACAATAATTAGATCCACAGCTATGAGTCTAAAATTAGATCTCTTCATGCAAACACTTGGTTCGTTAGCTAGCTGCCCGTAATAAATGCAGTCCAAACCACACAGGCGATCGACGTCGGTCCCTGTCTGCCTGGAGGTGACCGATGCCGGCCGATACCTGATCGACGTCGGTTGCTTCTCTTTACTGTCCTGTCGACGTCGGTTGATCAGACCGACGCCGGTTGCTCTGACGCTTAGCAACCTTCAACAACCCCTCCAATGGCCTTCTCCGTGTCTACATCAATGAAGCTTTTAGCTCCACAATCCTAACATGATAAATAAGGAAAATATGCCCAAAAATGGTGGGTCCCTTATTTATTAAAAGACATTATTGGTCCTAATACTTACTATCTACAAACTGATGAAGACCATGTTTTCAAAGAACCCACTAATGCACAAATTTTGAAGAAATTATGCTTAAATATTTCCCTTATGTTCATACTTCTACATACTATCCTACTAACACTTCTTGTAGGACTTCTCAAATTATCGTACCCTTTGCAACAGTCTATCTTATACAAAAACCTTAGTTCCTTCCTTTGGTCCTTTGGTTTCTTTATTTTGTGAGTTTCATTGTAATACCATGGACCCAATTTTTCTCATGAATATGTTTTTATTTCATACATCAATTTTTCATACTTTTTTTATTGTTTAATAACAATTTTATAATTTTCCAAATCATTCTACACCCACTTGGGTTTTTCTTTTGTGAGTTATAGTGTAAGACCATGGATAGGACCAGGCTCTCCTCACAAATACCATTTCTCCCATTTTACACCCACTTGAGTTTATCTTTTATGAGTTGCAGTTTAAGACCGTGGATAGGACTAGGCTCTCATAAAACCTAAATATCATTTCAAACTTTTTTACCAAACTGTGTTCTTTTTAGAATGTTAAGACATGGTTACAAGTTTGAGACTCCATATTCTCAGCTTCAATTTTTATTTATTTTCTAGATAAAACTGGCACAAAAAACTATGTTAGCATATTTTCATACACTTACATAGATCCTTATGATAAGAATCATACTTACCTATCATTTTATCCCTTTCACGTTGTTACATTTTTTGCAATTTGAAGTAATTAAAATTATTTCATGTTCTTTCTCCCTTGATTTCCATACTTTTCATTCCACTCTAAATAAAATAAGGTAAAATTCAATATAAGACTTTTATTTCACATAAATAAATAAGACTCTTATACACAATGCTCTCTAAGTCCTCTTGATAGCAACCAAGTCCAAAGTTTTCAAATGATATTCATTTTTATCACCCATGTTTGGTTATTGGAATCCATATGGAGGAGGAATTGTAATATCCATCAAAATTTAAAATCCAAAACATTTAAAATAAAAGGCAATGATCAAAAGGAAAACGTAAAATTCAAAAGTCTAATCACACCAAAAGACACGATTTACTATCTTTAGCACATGTCTTATCTCCAATTGAAGCACAAAATCCATAGTTGGCCTCATGATAGAGCCAAGGGCCATTGGGGGGTGGTAGGCCAGTAGATTAGAATAGGAGAATTCAAAATAATCTATCATGCTACCTACTTTCTCACATAAGTACCCAATCTTTATAGTATATTGATGACTCTATAAGGGGCCATGAAGAATGGGTAAAATGTTGTGGTAATGTAGGTCTATTTTACTTTTCATGCATATAACCTTCATGGGATGATATTCATACTTCATTTGATAACCCTAATATTTGTGTGATTAGGATAATTTCTTCATAGTCCTTAATATTGAAAGTCTTCTTGTTCTGACAAACCTAATTCTAAGTGTCTTGACTTTGATAAAGAGTTTCTCTACCTTGATTTTTCCTCCATTTTCCCCTACCACCAATTTCATTCCCCCTTGACAGACAAGTTTGATTTTAAATCTATTTTCCCACTTCTATATTCCCTCTTCTTCACATCTTAAAACATGATAACACTACATTGTTTTGGTTTTATCTATCTTTAGAACAAAATAATATGCTTGAGTGACTTTAGATTATTTTCTTTACCCCATTGATTTACATTTATAAAATTGCCTTGGTTTTATTTGTAATTTTTTCATTATCATTCTTTTTTTGGAAAACTGCATCCATTTATATTTTTCATATTTTTTCCATTGTTGCGTAAGTTGGGATTGTTACTTCTCACTCATTAATGTTGTTTTTATTTCCATAATTTTTTTATTGTCAAGTTGGGTTAGGTTGTTCTTTTTCACTTACCAATGTTATTTTCCATTGATGATTGACTAAGGATTGTTACTGCTCAATCATCAATGTTATTTTATCAATTCTTACCCATCTTTGTTTAATTAAGGATTGTTACTGCTTTCACATTGATGTTAGATTTTCATTTTTCTTGTATCCTCAGTTTGATTTGGTTTGTCATCCTATCTTACTTAAGGTATAGTTATTCAAGTTTTTTTGTCATTTAGTAGCCTTGGATTTTTTAGTTACCTGATTTACTCTAAATTTTTTTGGCTTGGTCATTTGGTCCTAACTTAGAATTTATCATCTTAGCTTGCCAAATTTCCAAGTACATTATGCATACACATTTAATTTATATTGACTTTCTTGGGTTTTTTTGGCTCTTTAAATTTTGTATTCTCAAGGTTTGTCTAAAGCAGTCTCTATACCCTCCACAACCATTCAGTGATAAAGTTAAGTCAAGGTACACATACATTACTTAATTATTTCATTTATTCCATTTCAGTCATTTACTTTTAGCTATTTTATGTTTTAAAATATTGTAATTTGCTTAGCTCAGCATTGTGTGTTACTTTGTTCTTTTCCAAAAGCACCATCCCATGTTACAATTGTGTGACATGTGATGAGATTCAAGTGGGGCATATGTATACACATAATATTTTTAAACTTTATCAATTATTGATGTTTTCTCTCTTCCAAGAACTCATCGAGACTCAATCTATTTGAGTGCATACCTTAAAGGATGCATCAGGAAAGGGGTGGGTAGACCATTGGTGCTTCACAAGATTTTTTCACCCTATACCACCACTTAAAACCAACACAAGCCTCTCTTATATAGTTTTCTAAGATTTTACACCTCCCTTATACACTCTAAGTAATTCACCACCTCGAATAACCCCTACCTAAGCCAAAATATCTTTTTGTCCTTTATTGAACAAAGTCACATGGGCCTACCCTATTCTTAAAAATGAGCACATTGCAAGTCTAAGATGGCTCAGAGGATCTAGTTTGGGACTTAACTATTTTATTTATTAAATAAATGGTTTAACTAGTCTGATTGTGTCATCTAAAACTTTGAAAAGGTTTAGTGTTAGATCTAGCTATATAAACACATCCCTTTAGCCATTTTTATTAGAGAGAGATAGAGATAATCATTTTTTTATGTTTCTTTACAATCTGCTCTTCCATTATTGTATTCAAGGAGTCATTGCTTAGGGTTTACACTTGGAGAGAAGAATCTTGACTTATGAAAAATTATTAGATGCATAGGAGGAGTAATATAGCCTAGAGTTGGCCTATATTTATGACCCTTATAAACCATAACAACATCTTTCAAAGAACCATTGTCCAAGGGAGAGATTTAACCTCGATTATTTCATCTTCATGTTAAGTATTCCTAGCTCTTATTCCTCTATTTTGGGAGATAGAAGTAGTATAAGTAATGGATTTTGAATGTATTTATCTCTCCATGCATCATGTTTACTTTTATGTTTAGTATCCCCATTTGTGCCACATACTTTGGTGAGCACAAGATTAGATTTACTTTACATTGTCATTTACTTTAATAAGAAAACATATGACCTAGATAGGGTTATTATGTGGTATTACTTGATTAGAGTATTTTGAACCCTCTCTAGTGATATTGTGTGGTAAGATACCCCTTAATTAGGTCTAGCAGATCTATAGTAATTATGACCTCGATTGTCTAAATGTACTGACAAGTAGAAGGGTTAGTGTGATTTATCTTATCTAAGATAGGATTGATTTCTAGATCATCTTCACTTTCCATTATATACACACCCCTTCAAATATTTTATAGATTAATCTATACACGCAAATGATAATTGGAGCATACAATCCTTCCAACTTAAGAGCATTCAAATGTTTTTAAATTGAGCTTGCTCACTCTCAATTCACCATAGTTTATCACTTCTCTAAATTCCCTAACACGGGGTCATGTACACATCACCATCACCAATCTATAGGGAACTTATATTACTTACTCTTATTACTCTCTTTTTAAACTATAAATAGAAATTTTCAAAATTTAAAATTTTTAATATGAGAAAATATTACTTTTAGTTTCAATGTTTTAGGTTTAACATTAATACATCTTCCATAATCAAGATTCACATTCAAAGATAAAGTATGTGTGCACACTTAAGTTTTCATCTAATTTACTTGAGTAATTAAACTTTGCACATCACTAGAATAAATTAGGGGAAAATGTAGACACATAAAATTAATCATTAATGCTTGACATTATTTATTCTTGACATCCTTACATTTGCTTGGTCTATTCACCATTTTTATAACTCAAAATATATAAGAGAGAATTCAATATCTTGTAAACATTACAAATATCATACAAACATCTCTAGTTTTATTTCATTCATCCCTATTAAACTCATAGAATCTTGTCAGACCTATCTCAACAATATTTGGAATTTTGGAACATATTTACACTATTTAGATAGGTTCAAAATACAACTTCATCCCATAATACGGAATTATTTCCCACACTTCAATGGCTAATTTTTCAAATTTAAATATTATACACCAATTATCTTACACTTCTTGTCAAGTTAGTTAGCAAAAAATTTCTAAAACTATCCTTTAAAAGCACACCAAGGCTACTCATTCTACCCCCTCTAGATTTCTCTAGTAAAATCTTTGCACACTAAACAAAAGAGCATTATTCTCTCTTATTTTAGCTCTAAAAAATTATAATAGTTCATAGAAAAATATGAGTATTGTTTATTTTACATCAAGGGCATATAATGTTAAGTATTTATACTACTAATCTAGCTAAAAGCAATATAGTTACATCATCACACATCACATAATCACTCTAGGATGGATAAATACATCATTTTGAGGTGTATTTGGGCTCTATAGGCAACACTTAGGTATATGGAGTTTTTAAGGCCAACTCAAATATCCATATTAAGCCATTTTAATCCCCCCTTTATTATCTATTTACTATCCAATGCATGTGAAAGAATAATTTTTACTAATTATACATTATCCATGAGTCATATAAACACATAAAGAGTTATAGTTAGTCCTCAAAAGTGATCACACAGATAGAAATCAACAAATTCATAATAAAATAATCAATGACACAAGTAAAATATCTATACAAGGCCACAATGCATCCCTATCTGCCCTCCTGTAGACTTCTCCCAATAAATTATCAAATACTATTTTCTAATGTGATTGTGATTGTAGATCTTTTTACAAATTTAGCATCTATGTAAAGTTCACATAGTCATATAAATTATTTTTTTGAGAGACACTCTTTAACCTTAACTTAATTTACTATTTATAGAAAGTTTATGATTTTCAACAAATTCTATAGATCATTATGTTTTCATATCAAATTAATACATTTCAGCATTTCTATTTCAATAGTTTAATTTAAATTAGTTTAAAAATTATTAAATAAAAAATGGTTAAACTATTATCATTATATTTCAAAATAATGATGTCTTTCATAAAATTTTGAAACTCAATAATAAGTGTTGTGAGAATAAACTGAGAAAAATATGATAAGTGATAATCTAATGTGGTTTCTATTTAATAAGATGGTGTGTTTTCCACTACAACTTTATTTTTTGAAAACTATTAATTAATAATATTAATTAATGCTAAGCCTTTATAGATTTTACATCAAGACGACCTATAGATAATTCCAACTACTTATTTCTATCATAACCCTATTTTAATGTTATTCTACTTACTTTGGTTAAGGGGTGAAAAGAGTATGATAAGGAAATGAAATGCATATACTATACATGTGATTCACCAAGATAGAGTGACCTTATATCTTATTAAATTTTACTACAAGTGCTAACATTTATAATATTTATTTTAATCTCTTCATATCAAAATTAATATGGTGTAAAATTTACTAGATTCAACATTGTAAATAAACACTTCTAGATTGAGCAATCTACATAAAATTTCCAATGAAGAATAGAGAATAAAGTTACAACATATTTATTGATTACTTCAATAGATACAAAACTATATTAATACATATGTCAATATCTTATAGATAAGTTGAAATAATATCAAATAAATCATAATATGAAGAAATATTACCTCACAAAGTAAACAAAACACAATATTGAGCCAAAAATTTTGAAGTGGGAAACTGAACTAATCAGAAAAAAAAAAACCCACGTGAATATTAGGAAGGCTTGCCAACAATTATCTTCATAATAAAATATTATAAGTAATAAAAATAAATAATAAAAGAGAGCTTGAAGTGAAGTATATAGGATGATATGGCTATTTAAATATAGAAAGAGGAAGGATGAGTGAGTTACAATAATTCCATTATGATCTTAAAAGGCCTCCTTAGTGTGTGTCAAATGTCTTATTCCCTAAAAGGTAAAGAGAAGTGTGTGACATGTGTGGAGAGTTTTATATTTTTAAATTAACTCCAACAATCCTACAAAATAAAAAAAGAGGAGGGATACACCTCATAAATATGGGATAAAGTGATTTTTTTATAATAGGAATTTCACACCTAAAATATAGAGTTAGGATAATCTAAACTATCCAAAAGTGAACCCAACTAAGGTAAATATATAAAAATCCTCATTAAGCTAAATTTGGGGATATAAAAGTGGAGAAAACCTTTTACAAAAAATTAATATAGTTGACATAACATAATACTCCCCCTTAATGGAAACTTACTTCAAGAGGAATTACAAAAGTTTGAGAAAGAAAGAAGAATAAAAGGTGTCACCAAAAGTCATAAAGATGAAAGTGTGGTCAGAAATAATCTCTAATAATCCTCTTTGGACAAGATGGTTAATCCAAAATGTAATAAGGACCAATAATAAAGATAAATTATCCACTAAAACCTGTAAGACAAATAAGCTAACACCAATCTTTAGGTTAAGCCATAAAAAACATGATCTACATATAAATAATGTAATAAAAGTATATGTATAGTCAGACAAAAGGAGTAAAAGACAACTTCCATCACAATGTATTAAATCCTACACAAAAATAAATTGGTTAAAACATGAATTCCAATAAAAGCATATTTCATTTGCAACTTATAATAATAAGTAAGCATAAAGCAAGGAATGCATAAAAAGTTTGAGTTTATAAAAATAAAGACAAAAAGTTGCATCACTTACAAAATATATTCTACATGAATAAATTGAAGAATTATCACATGAAGACACTTTAAAGTCTCTAAAAGGTACATTATATTTAGGTATCCAAATTATTGTAACCTTATAATTAGGTGTTTTAATCATTTTTCAACAATGCAAAGTGTCATGAGTTGATTTATGACATTATTTTCATGGATGAAATTTATAAAATTTAGAGATATGATGTCTATGTTTAGCATAATGCTCACAAGTTTTACCTTTTTTAACCAAATAATGAGCATGACAAGCATTATAATCAAAAGAATTTGTATGTTATTTAATACCACTATCATACAAAGTCCTTCGATGCAGAAGGAAATATGACTTCAATTTATATTAAGAGAAATTCAAAATTATCCCTACACAAGTTACATTAGTTTGAAGCAAACTAGGTTCAAAAATGTCCTTTTCATATTTTCCAAGACAACTGCCTGAGTAACCCATAGACTGCATAATGCACATGTATACACATTATAAAAGTTTGATGCAAAGGATTACAAGATTTACTAGAAACATGTTGATAATCAACATTAGAATTGGTATTAAGGTCAAAATACATAATCTTTGCATTGAGTGCATCAATAGAAGTTTTCATAGTCTCCATTTTTTAGTAAAATAGTTGTGCAAAGCATGAAGAGACATAATTTGACATTATAGTTGGCATTCATGAATTTCATCATTTTTAAAGATAAATTTTGTCATAAAATTATAAAATGCAAGAAACATGTATATTTTTAAATCCATAGAAAAAAATAAAAACAAGATTGATTTAATGTAAATTTAAGTAAATCCTAAAAATAATTGCCTGAAAGCTAAATTTACACTTATAAGTTATATGCAAAAAAAATAGCTTAAAAAGAAGCATTATTAATGTGTTATGATTTTAAAAATTCCTTTGATTAATGGAAGTTAAGGGAATTGCCTCAATTTAATTGACTTATAAATATAAGTCCACACCAAACACCAAAAAAAAAGGTTCCTGATGAAGACTTTTTGAAAGTAAAAAAAATAAGGAATTAAAAATGGTTTAAAGGTTTATTTACATACAAATAAAAATTCTTTGGTTGATTTGATAAGACAATTAAAAGTTTGCTTATGTTTTTGTTGATCTGAATAGATATGAACCAAATCATTAAATGATTTCAACAAATAGGGAAACTACCTTATGATAATATAATGATAAATTAATTAAATGTGTTTCAAATACAACTAAATTTTCTTGTGCTTTGATATTTAAAAATGTGAATAAAACAAATATTAATATGCGATCACATGACTTGTGTTTTTTTAAAATAATAAGAATAAATTTAAACACAAATAATTTAAACAATTAAATTGAACCATTATAAAAATAATATTGAAGCATTACAAATATAAGTGAATGATAGAGAATATAAAAAATGTATAAGTATAGAATTCCACACTTAGCATAAAAAAGATGTTACAAGTGCCATACTTAGAATGAAAATGTCACAAGTTACTATGAGTCACATTAAGCATAATGTAAAATGTTAGAAGAATATAACACAGTCACACAACCAGAGAATTAAAAAAGGCACAATAGAGTATATCATGGGTGATTTACATGGTAGGGCAAGGTGAATAAGCTAGAAGGCAAGAAGGAATGTTGAATGATGCAAAAACCAAAAGGTAGCACCTAGGAACTACAATAAATGCCAATAAAATTCTAAAATGGTTAAAATGCATTTTATTATATAGAGGATGAACAAAAATGTAATGCAATATAGGGAATAAAATAATGCCAAGATAGCCAAGGAAAGTGTCAATCATAAGTGTAGCAGTCTAAACTAATAAAAAAACTAAAAGATGCACTACAACCAGCTAAAAATAAAACTAGAATGCCAGAAAAAAGAATAAAGTTGATCAATATCATAAAAGATTAGAATAATGAGAAAAAATGTAGGGATACAAAAGGAAGGAAATTAAGTGAGAAAAAATAAATACTGCATAGAAAAAATTACTTCGCTCTTCTAAGAAATCATTCAAATGAAATATAGTTGAATTCAATGTAAATAAATATCTAAGTTTAACACTAAAAATGGTGGAAAAATCCCATTTGAAAACATATAAAAGATATAAAAAAAAAGAATATTAAAAAAAACATTTTTTTTGTTTCACCTCCAAACTTTTCAAAAGATATCAAAGATCAACATGAATAACATCTAGCTCAGTTACCATATTAAAATTTATACCAATATCTTATAAATAAATTTAATCTCCAAAAAACTATATTTTACTTCAAAAATAAATAAAAATTAACATTTAAATTAAAAAATCAAAGGATAAAATTCCAATTAAAATATATAAAAATATGAACATATAACTCTAAATCCAAAGGTCATTGCTCTTGAGAGTTTACACTATTATATACTAGTTTCTTAAGTATTGTAGGCTAAATACATGACATCTATATCATCAAGACTTATAGTTTTTTTACCTTCATCAGATGGTGCAAGCCATTGAATTCCCCATATGAATACATGTTGGATCATCTGATGGATGTGTCGGTAATCTTATCTCTTCAAGAATATTTAATATTATTTCCAATTGTGGTTTTTCATTCTCTGATCACCAATTTTGATTTGTTATCCATTTAAGTCCCTAGTTATTAGATTATTTGTCATGACATGATCAATTATGAGAAGACATTGAAGTCATGACCTCTATTGTTGTTGTTGTTGTTGTTGTTGTTGTTGTTGTTGTTGTTGTTGTTGTTATTATTATTATTATTATTATTATTATTATTATTATTATTATTATTATTATATGTGTTTTCCACATCACATTCCCTTTCCACATAGGTGTCCCCCCACAATATTATATTTTAAAATTATTTGGCCTTATGATGTTTTGGTATAACATCATTAAATTTGCATCATGAATTCAATATGAATCATTGGTGCATGAATAATTTATCATGGATTTTTTATGTCAACCAATGATGGTATGTTGTTTATTTTTTCTTCCACCTTCAATCCTCATAATATAGTAAAGATGGATCCCCCTTAATTATTTTATTCCAATAAAGGGTTCCCATCGATTAATTTAATAAAAGGTTATAGCCTTTATTAATGTTAATAATTTTGTGTTGGATATTAGCTTTAATATGCATCATTAATTAAACAATATAAAAATATGAGGATATATTGATGTTATTAGGTCCTTTTTAGTCTTCAAGCTCTATGATTGATCTAACATTCTAGCTCATCTCTTGATTGATGGGTCAAGGGTGACAACCATAATTTTATATCCTTTTGTTGCTTAGGGTTCCAATAATTGTTAGATCATTTCACATTAAAATTGATGAAAAATGGAAATAATAACATTAAAAAATAATTTAAGGCCTCAAATTTATAAAATTAAACTCACATACATAGCAACTATTTACATAAGGAATTAGCTTAGATTTAGTAAAATGATAAATATTTTCTATTAGAGGGGAATGTCTTCAAACATTTCATTTTTGGTGACTTAAATGAGATTATTACTTGGAATAATACAAAATATAGTATCATTTCTCTGTTGGAATGGATTCAAAAATAAAATAAAAATAACTTAACAAATAATTAAAAACTAGAGAAAGATAAATATTATAATGTTATCCCATGATACTTATAATCATTTTTTGTTATTTATACTAGCTGATGGATGTGTTTATGGAGATATTACACAAGCTTTGAGATATTTTTATTATGAGTTATTAGTATGTTAGCCTATAAATCATAGTGATCCTCTTTTGAAATGTGTATGTGTATAATCGTAAAAATCTAAATGTAGGGGATCTAAGGTTAAAAAATATAGAAATGAATAAGCACAAGGGTGATAAATAGATCTATAATAGGCCAATTAATTACACAAAATGAAATGAATGTAGAGAAATGATTGTAGATGTTCAAAAAACACATAACTTAGAGTCATAAACATATTTTATATTATTTTTTAAGCAAATAAGAATACAATGTGAATGCCAAATGCTCTATTTGAAACAAAAAGAGGATTGCACTTATGTTAGTTTTCCCTCGACCAATATTTCACATTTAGTGTTATTAGAGTTATGCTTAGAATTTAATTTTTTATAGGATCAATGGAAAAGGGTTTATGCAATAAAAACACAATGGAATGTCACATTACTATAAAATGGTGAACCATGGACATAGAGACCTTTTGCTTAAATAGTATAGGTATAATATTATACTTTGCATTTGATACAAATTAGAAAAACAAATGCAACACCGTTTACATGTAGGAGACAAAAAATACACCACCTTTATGTTGTACTTGAGTCACCTTCTTTCTCTTTAATAATTTTTTGATTGTCAGATGTTAAAATCAAACAAAAAAAGTAAATATTCTAGTTTACCATGTGAAATTGTCAATGGAGTCGACTCAGTTGAGGCACAACACAGCACATCACAACACAATAATTTCCTTGAAACCTAGGGCCTAATCTATCACCAATGCACAACACAACACATAGTGGGAAAAAAATGAAGGCAGAGAATGATCATGATCTTTTTTGCACTATTTTTAAATTATTTAGGTTGCCATTTTTTTCCATTTACTAGGCCAAAACTATAATTTTTAGTGGGTAACTGCTCTCATAAAACTATGATTTTTGGCCTAGTAACTGGCCAGTAGTTACCCAACCATCTACCCTTTTTTTTAAAAATCAATTTTTCCACATGTACCCATAGGGTACCCACATTTTTTAATATAATTTGGGACATGTCTACACTATTTAGATAGGTTCAAACTACAACCTCATCCCATAGTGTGACATTGTCTCCCACACTTCAATAGTTACTTTTTCAAAATTTAATATTACACACCAACTCTCTTACACTTCTTGTCAAATCAGTTAGTAAAATTATTATAAGATTATCCTTTAAAATCACACCAAGGATACTCATTCTACCCCCACTAGATCTCTCTAGTAAAAGCCCCGCACACTAAACAAAAGAGCACTATTATCTCATATTTTAACTCTAAAACATTATAATAGTTCATAACCAAATCTTAGTATTGTTTATTGTAGGTAAATAAAATCTAATGTTAAGTATAAATACTAATAATCTAGCTCAAAACATTATAGTTCCATCACCACATTTCACGTAATCACTCTAAGAGGGAGAACTGCATCATCCTAAGGTGCATTTGGGATCTGTAGGCAACACTTAGTTACAAAGGGTTTTTAAGGCCAACTCAGATATCCATAATAAGCCATTTTAATCCCCTTATTATCTAATTACTATCTAGTACATGTGAAGGAACAAGTTTTACTAATTATAGGTTATCCATGAGTCATATCAACACACAGAGATCTATAATTAGTCCTCAAAAGTGATCACATAGAGAGATATCAAAAAAATTAGAATAAAATTATCAAGGACACAATTGTAGTAGTAATACAAGGCCTTAATGCATCTCTATCTTCCCCCCATAGACTTGACCCAATAAACTATCAAATATTGTTTTCTAATGTGATTATGATTTTAGATCTTTTTATAAATTTAGAAGCTATATAAATTTCACACAATCATAGTAATTTTTAATAGAGACACTCTTTAACGCTAGCTTAATTTACTATTTTTAGCAAGTTTATGATTTTCAACAAATTCTATAGATTATTATGTTTTCATATCAGATCAATACATTTCAGCATTTCTATTTCAACAATTTAATTCAAATTAGTTTAAAATTTATTAAATAAAAAAGGGTTAAACAATTATCACTATATATCACAATAATTATGTCTTTCATAAAATTTTAAAACTCAACTCAAAAAGTGTTGTGACAATAAACTAAGAAAAATATGATAAGTGATAATCTAGTGTGGTTTCTATTTAACAAGATGGTTTATTTTCCACTACAACTTTATTTTTTGAAAACTATTGATTAATAATATTAATTAATGGGAAGCCTTGATAGATTTTACATTAGGATAACCTCTAGAGAAGGATGACTACTTCTTTCTATCCTAATATTATTCTAATGGTATTCTACTTACTTGGGTTAAGGGGTGAAAAGAGTATGATAAAGAAATGAAATGCAGACTATAAATGTGATACACCAAGATAGAGTGACCTTATATCTTATTCAATTTAATACAAGTGCTACCATTTATAATATTTATTATAATCTATTCATATCAAAATTAATATGGTGTAAAATGTAAGAGATTCAACATTGTAAACAAACACTTCTAGATTGAGCAATCTACATAAAAATTTCAATGAAGAATAGAGAATAAAGTGACAACATATTATTGATTACTTAAATAGATACAAAAATATATTAGGATTTATGCCAATATATTATAGATAGCATTGAGAAAATAGCAAATAAATCATAATATTAATAAATATTACCTCACAAAGTAAACAAAACACAAGATTGAGCCAAAAGTTTTGAAGTGGAAAACCAAACTAATCAGAAGAAAACCCACATGAATACTAAGAAGGTTTGCCAATAAATATCCTCTTAATATAAGTTTAGAAGCAATAATAATAAATAATAGGAGAGAGCTTAAATTGAAATAGAGAGGAGGATATGGCTATTTAAATATAGAAACAAGAAGGATGAGGGAGTTATAATAATTCCATCATGATCTTATAAGGTGTCCTTAATGTGTGTCAAATATCCTATTCCCCAAAAGGTGAAGAGATGTGTGTGACACTTATGGAGAGGATTAGATTTTGAAATTATCTCTAATAATCCTATAAAAGGACAAAATAGGTGAGAGACACATCATAAATATGAGATAAAGTAAATTTATTATAATAAGAATTTCACACCTAAAAGATAGACTTTGGATAATCTAAAATAGCCAAAAGTGAACCCAAATAGGGTAAATCTCCAACAATCTCCCTTAAGCTCAATTTGGGGTTATAAAATTGGAGAAAACCTTTTATAAAATAGGAAGGTAGCTGACATAACATAATACTCCCCCTTACTAGAAACTTACTTCAAAAGGAATTACAAAATTTAAAGAAAGAAAGAAGAAGAGAAGGTGTCACCAAAATTTGTAAGGATGAAGGTGTGATCATAAATAATCTCTAAGAAGCCTCTTTAGACAAGATGATCAATCCAAAATGGAATAAGGACCATTAATAAAGAGGAATTATCTATTAAAACTTGTAAGAGAAACAAGCTAACATCAATCTTTAGGTTAAGCCATAAAAATATGATCTACATATAAATAATGTAATAGAAGTATAAGACTCAAGTCTTATTAATCATTATAGATTATTAAAGGTATGGAAAGTAGTGAGGGTCACTAAGAATCAGAAGGTCCTCAACAATTTTAATTTCAAATTGGGTGGAAAAACTAGAAAAGTAGCATAGAGGCTAATGTAAAGGCTAGGTGGGATAATCTATGTAACAGAGATGGTTTGGGGGTCAACAAAACACTATGTGATAGGTTTCAATGGAATATCAAGGAATTCATGGGCCTTGTTGAGTTAGGGGTCCATAATGTGTTAGTTGACAATAAGGATAATAAATAATAGGGACATCTTGGGATATACTCCCCCCATGCTTTCCTTTGTTATGGGTAGATTGGGTGCATGGAAAATGCCAAGTGAGCTAGGAACTATCATATCTCTATATCATCCCATTAGTCAAAAGTAACAAGGTATAAATTTCTCTTATTGACTCTATGGTTGAATAAGCAGATGTGAATTTAGTAAAATCCATTATGGCCAAGGTTAATGGATTTTGATCAAACATTTACTCTTTTCAATGTTGGGCCAACTTGAAATGGAAACATAAAGGCCATTTGGAAGTGGTGGCATTGACAAGGGGTTTTTTTTGGTCAAATTTTTAAACCAAGAAGACTATTTCAGAGTTCTCTTAGATGGCCCATGGTTTATGGAAAAATCAAGCATCATTGTCAGATGGTAAAAGGCTATAACTAATCTAAGTAGCTTTGTTATGGATGACATCTTGATGTGGGTAATCCTTTTATAAATACCCTTAGAATATTGGAATTCATAAGTAATAAGGATGGCCCATGGTTTATGGAAAAATCAAGGATCATTGTCAGATGGTAGAAGGCTATAAGTAATCTAAGTAGCTCTGTTATGGATGACATCTTGATGTGGGTAATCCTTCTATAAATACCCTTAGAATATTGGAATTCATAAGTAATAATGGGTGTTATTAGAGCATTGGGTTAGTTCATCACTATTGGCCTAGTCACCTTGTATCAAATAAGGATGGTGGAGGCTTGGATCCATGTTTTCTTTCCCACTGATCATTATTGTATTTGATAAAAATTAAATTTAAATATGTTTATGGGCTTAGAGCATTGAATACAAGGACTTGACCATCATTTATCCCAAATTTAATGTCCCAAGTCAAATGCAAAAATACTACCCTAATAAAAATAAAGACTCAGTCACTCCCAAGCAAGCTTGGATCCAAAAATTGACCCCTCCATCAGAATGTAATGACAACTCTATCAATTTGGATGGCCCTCCTATGAACCTTGATGCTCTTAGATCACTCTATTTGGGGCCTCTAAAAGGTATTTTGATCTCTGAGAATGTTGTTCCTTCTCATGCTAATCCTAGGTATAATGTTTTTCCTCAAACTATTTTTACCATCCCACTAAATAGAGAGCCCCCACTCTTGATAGGCTCCCCCTAATATTCCTAACCATAAGGCCCCTCCCTTTGGCTTTCTCCTTCTATCTCAATATGGTTTTGGTCACTCCCCTAAAACTTCCCACTCAAATCATAAAGGGGAACTCTTTCCTCAATACGATTGATCCTTTTTATAGCTTCTTGATGGGTAATGTTGACTCTTCGATAGAGGCCCTACTTTCCACTCTTATTAATAATGACCTAATGCAGGATTATTCTCACATTTCATCACCAATGAAAGAGATTCGGATGGGTTCGAGATGGAATTCAAACTAGGGTAACATCACTGATTCAATGCAAGCCCTAGTTTCCTGATGTAGAAAAAATAGGCCAACCTTTCAGAGGCCATAACTTCTGACCCATAGCTCTATTTGAGCTCTTTCACATGCCAAAATGACCATATCAAAAAGGTTGTTTCTATCCTAAGTCATTCTACTAGCCTAACAATGTTTTTTATACTTTTTGGAGGCCATACATGATCATTTGAGGGTTCAAAATTATGATTTAATTATTTTTGGGGTTTTTTCTATTTTTAGAAATTGTATATTTTTAGAACCAGACATCAAATTTAGTTGAATTTCATCCTATAGTATAACTATAATGTTTAGGATATTTTGAGATTTTTTTGAAATAGGCATTCTTTTTAGATTTTAATTTTTTTTAAATTTTGCATGTAAACTCTAATTCTAAGTTGAGGCTTATTTAAACATAGTTTGGGTTTGTAATTATTTCAAGTAATCAATATGAATCAATTCTGAGTATTATTTCAATATCTTGGCCTATTAGTAATTTTCTTATTCTTGATAGTTTTTAGGTTCATTATCTGGTATCAAAGCATGTTCAAATCTTGAAGGAGTAAAGAAAGGCAAAAGGATGAAGAGGTGTTCCCAGATGAACTAGACTATACAAGAGTTATAGAGATAAGTTCAAAAATTAATAGAGTTTATCACTAATCAATAGAGAAGACAAGGTGGTGATGAGGAAGACACACATCGTGATGAATAAATTTAGCAAGAAGAAGAATAACAAGAGCAAACACAATCAATGGAAGAGAGGATGGTTCGAGATTTATAAGGAAGAAATGAAGGAATCAAGGTTGATGTTCTAGATTATGGAGACAATTTAAAACTAAAGGATTTGATAGATTGGATGAATAGCATGGAGTTCTTTGAGTGGAAGACTATGACAGAAAACAAGAAGGTAATATTTACATGTATAAAATTGGAAGGTCATGCAATGATTTGATGGGATCACCTACAGAAAGAGAGATAGAGAAAAGGTAAAGAGAAGATTAATTTTTGGAAAAAAATGGAGAAGCTAAGGGAGAAATTTCTTCCTATCGATTATGCACACACCCTATACATAAGATTTCAAAATTTGAGGAAAAAAGATCATAGTATAAAAATGAATTTTATAAGCTTTCCACATGAGTGGAGCATGATGAAATAGAAGAGCAGATCACTGCAAGGTATGTAAATGGTTTGAAATTTTCTATTCAAGATGAATTAAGCATGCATATAATACTTAACATGGAGGAGGCTTATCAATTAGCTTTGAAGGCAGAAGAAAAATAAAATAGATAGAATTTTAGAAGGACATCTACTAGTCCAAAAAGAGGTAGATCCCTTAAAATAATGGGATGAGGTGAGTTTAATATCACAGAGGTGAATTTAATACCAATAAAGGTGCATCATCATGTGGTGAAAAAAGGCAAGATGATAATAGGTAAGGGTTCCAATACCAACAAAGATGAAGAGGATTTTAGAGAGGACAAGGTTATGGTGCTACTAGAGGATGGTTTTTGAATTAACGTAGATCTTATTTCTATTATATATTCAAATAAGAAGGGCACAGAGAATTTGAGTGTCCACATTATCAAGATCAAAAAAGGGGGTAAAAAAATCACCCTAGAGTAAATCTAGTTGAGACTGAAATAGAAGAGTATAATATTGAAGTTACACTAGCAAATGTTGGAGAAAATCTCATGATGAGAAGAACCATGATCACTTAAGGAAGGAACAAGTGTAGAATAAAGAAGGTGGTGATACATGGTTGTGATCAAATATTTTTCAAACAAGATATACTTTAGGTGGAAAGGTATGCAAAGTAATTATAGATGGTGGTAGTTATGAAAATATGGTTTCTAAACAAATGATAGAAAACTAAATCTACAATGTGAAAAGCATCCTAATCCTTATCAGATTTCAAGTTTAAGAAAGGGAATGAAGTTATATTAGATAAAATGTGTTTAATCAAGTTTTTTATAGGAAAGAGTTATAATGATGAAATATGGTGTGATGTTATTATAATGGATACATGTCATATGTTATTGGGAAGATCATAGTAATTTGATAAGCAAATATTTCATGATAGAGTAAAGAACACGTACACTTTTTGGAAAGGCAGTACAAAGGTAGTTTTATTACCTCTTAAAGAGGAAGAGAAGACAAAAAGCATGCTCTCTACTAAAGAATTTATCCAAGATATGAAGGTAGCAAGTTGTTGTTATGCATTAGTAGCAAAGAATGAAGAAACAAAAATGGTTCCAATACCAACAAAAGTAGAAAGAATGTTAAAAAAATATGTAGATGTTATGTCTGATGAGTTACCAGATGGTTTACCACCAAAGAGAGATTTATAACATCACATTGATTTGATTCTAGATCAGCTCTACCCATTCAAGTAAGTTATAGGATGAGTCCAATAGAACATGCATAATTAAATAACCAAGTTGCTGAATTGCTAAGGAAGAAGGTGATAAGGGAGAGTATGAGTCCATGTGCAACACCAACATTGCTAACTCCAAAGAAAGATGGGGGATGGAGAATGTGTGTGGATAGTAGAGAAATTAATAAAATCATAATAAAGTATAGGTTTTCTATACCTCATTTAGATGATATGATGGATGTTCTTGTAGGAGAAAAATATTTTACCAAGATTGATCTAAGGAGTGGTTATTATCATATTTGAATTCGTGAAGGATATGAGTGGAAAAGTGCTTTCAAAACTAAGGATGGCTTATATGATTGGATAGTGATGCCATTCAAATTATCTAATGCACCTAGCACATTTATGAGGGTGATAAATATAGTACTAAAAGAATATATTGGTAAGTTTTTGGTTGTTTATTTTGATGATATTTTGATATTCAATAAGATTAAAGAACACTTACAACATTTGAGAATGGTAATGGATTTGTTAAGAAAGGAGAAGTTGTATGCAAACTTGAAGAAGTGCGGGTTTATGCAAAATAGTTTGGTATTTTTGGGATTTGTAATTTCAATAAATGGTGTGAAAATGGATGAAGAAAAGATAAAGTTGATTGTTGAGTGGCCTATTCCAAAAATCATTACATAGGTAAGAAATTTCCATGGTTTAGCAAATTTTTATAGAAAATTTATTAAAAAATTTAGTAGTATTATGGTGCCAATAACATATTTCATGAGAGGGAAGGAATTTACATGGACTAGAGTAGCCACAGAAAATTTTGAAATTTTGAAGAAGAAGATTATAGAAAGACCAATTTTAGCATTACCGAATTTTAACAAAGTGTTTGAGGTTGATTGTGATGCTTCATTTCTGGGAATTGGTGTTGTGTTGAGTCAAGAAGGAAAGCCAATAACATATTTCAATGATAAATCAAATGAAGTAAGTAAAAAGTATTCTACTTATGATGTTAAAATTTATACAATTATACAAGAATTAAGACATTGGAGGCATTACCTGGTGCCTAAGGATTTTATACTATTTACAGATCATGAGGCTTTGAAGTGTATGAATACACAAAACAAGTTAAATAGTAGGAATGCAAACTAGGTTTATTTCTTTCAGGGGTATACTTTTGTTTTGAAACATAAATCAAGCAAATAGAACTAGGTAGCTGATGCATTGAGTAGGACAGTAGAATTATTAACTACTGTGATGAGTGAAGTAGTTGGATTTTAAGTTATCAAAGAATTATATGATACTAATCCATATTTTGGCAAGATAGTTGAATAGTATAGGAATCCATTTATAGGTGGGACAGATATTTTTTATGATGAGTATCTTATACAGGAAGGTTATCTCTTCAAAGGGAAACAATTATGCATTCCAGTTGGGTCACTACGAGACAATATAATAAAAGATTACATAGTGGTGGTTTGGATGGACATTTTGGTAAGATGAAGATAATAGCTTTGGTGGAGGAAAAGTATTTTTGGCCAAAGATGAAGAGAGATGTGACAAGGTAAGTTTCAAGGTGCAAAATATGTCAGGTGGCTAAAGGACATACACAAAATACTAGACTAATATGCCATTACCAGTTCTAAGAGGACCATGGACAAATTTGAGTATGGACTTTGTATTGGGATTACCAAACACACACAGAGGTAATGATTCAATTTTTATTGTTGTATATAGATTTTCTAAAATGGTTCATTTCATTGCATGTAAGAAAACCAATGATGCCACTAAGGTTGTAGAATTATTTTTTATGGATATTGTGAGATTACATGGTGTTCTATAAACTATTACTTCAAATAAGGACATGAAATTTCTAATTCATTTTTTTAGGACTTTGTGAAAGAAGATGGGTACTAAGATACAATTTAGTAGTACATATCACCCACAAACAGATGGACAGATATAATTTGTGAACAAGATCTTGGGAAATTCATTGAGATGCATAGTGGGAGAGAAGCCCAAACAATGGGACTTGGATTTACCACAAGTTGAGTTTGTATATAAAAATTTAGTGAATAGATAAATAAGAAAGTCATCATTTTAGATTATGCAATAGTTACAAGGAGTAAGAAGAAAGTTGTAGACAAGTAATGAGAAATATAAAGCAATAATGGATGTCAAAAGAAGATCCAAGGTATTTGAATAAGGAGAGTTGGTAATGGTTTACTTGAGAAAAGAGTGATTTCCAAAAGGCACATATAATAAGTTGAAGTAAAAAAAAATTGGACCATGTAGAATTATGAAGAAAATTAATGATAATACCTATGAGGTAAGTTTACCACAAAATTTTGATATATCTCCAGTATTTAATGTGTTAGATTTATATAAATTATATGAAGAAGATGGAAAAGATGAAGAAGATGGAAAAGATGATGAAGATGAATAAGTAAATTGGAAGCAACAGGTTTCAAAGAAGAAGAAAGAAAAAAAAAGTGTAGGTTTTGGATATGAAGACAGTGAGCACAAGGCAAGGGAATTATAAAAGTATTTGGTGCATTGGGAAGGATTGTAGAAAGAAGACAACACTTGGATTATAGAATGGGAATTGAAGAGGATTAATAAGGAAAAATGGCAGCAGTATAATCAGGCCAACTCGTAGGAACTGAGTTGTTTTCAACGAGAGGAGAATGATGTATAAAAAAGAGGCCAACCTTATAGAGGCCATAACTTTTGACCCGTAGCTCCGTTTGAGCTCTTCCATGTACCAAAACAATCGTATCCAAAAGCTTGTTTTTTCTCCTAGGTCATTCCTCTAGCCTAGAAATTTTTTTGATATTTTTTGGAGGCCATACGTGATCATTTGAGGGTCTAAATTTGTGATTTAATTATTTTTTTAAGTTTTTTTCTATTTTTAGAAATTATATATTTTTAGAACCAAACATCAAATTTAGTTTAATTTCATCCCATAGTCTAATTATAGTGTTTAGGATATTTTGAGAGATTTTTGGGATATTTTAAGAGTTTTTAAAAATAGGTATTTTTTGATTTTTTTTTTTTTTTTGAATTTTGCATGTGAACTCTAATTTATAAGTTGAGGCTTATTAAAGCATGGTTTAGGTTTGTAATTATTTCAAGAAATCAATACGAATCAAATTTTGATTATTGTTTCAAGATCTTGGCCTATTGGTAATTTTCTTGTTCTTGATAGTTTTTGGTATTTTGATCTCTGAGAATGTTGTTCCTTCTCATGCCAAGCCTAGGCACAATGTTTTTCCTCAAACTATTTCTATCATCCCACTAAATGGAGAGCCCCCACTCTTAATAGGCTCCCCCTAAGATACCCAACCATAAGGCCCCTCCCTTCAACTTTCTCCTTCTAATCTCAATATGGTGGTGGTCACTCCCCCAAAACATCCTACTCAAATCATAAAGGGGAACTCTTTCCTCAATACGACTTATCCTTTTTATAGCTTCTTGATGGGTAATGTTGACTCTTCGGTAGAGGCTCTACTTTCAACTCTTATTAAGAATGACATAATGTAGGATTGTTCTCACATTTCACCACCAATGAAAGAGATTTTTATGGGTCTTGGATGGAATTCAAACCAAGGTAACATCACTGACTCAGTGGAACCCCCAATTTCCACTCCTATTCAACCTCACTCTTCACCACCAAATGAGGAGATTCTAAAGGGATCTGATTAGAAGTCAAACTAGGGCACCATATCTGACTCAACACAAGCCCTAGCTTGTAAGATCCCTTTATTTTCTATTTCAAATACCAAAGAGGACCAATCCTATTTAGAGAAAGGGTTTCTAAGTTCACTAAATGTTTCTATAGTGATTACCAAGGATAAAGGATAATGTTCCACTAGTAAATCATCCTATTCAGAGATAAATCAAGATGAAGGATTTATAACTCAATCCAAAACTAAGAAAGGGAGAAAGAAAACAAACCTATGGGTTACCCCAAAAACCCAAGCCAGATCTCCTAGAATGGTAGCTCAAAAAATTGAAACAATGAAAGAAATAGCCAAGGGTTCTCAACAAACCCTTAAAAGTCATCTCACCAGATAAAATAAATGAATTTCCTCACATGGAATGTTAGGTGGTTAAATAACCCTAAAAATTAGAATACCATTAATAATCTAAGAAAAAAAATTGATCCCATCATTATGCTTATTCAAGAAAATAAAATGTCTTAAGAGGCTTTAGAAATGTGCTCTGATAAAATTTTGAGGACCAGTTTTGTAGCTTCCAATTCCAAGGGTGCCTTAGGAGGTTTAGTGGTATTCTAGAACCCAGAGTCTTTAGAAGGTGATATTTTAATGAAAACTAATGATCATGTATCTATTTTTTTTAGAGATCTCACTAGTAAGGAGGAATGGATATTGTCTAACATCTATTCCCCAAATTTTATAAATGCAAGGAAAAAATGATGGGAAGATATTTTAGCATTGTAGAAAACCTATGGGAGTTGAAAATACATAGTGGTCAAATATTTTATCACTCTTCTTTCCTTGAGGGAAAAAAGGGAGGGCAAATGGATTTCATGAAAAGTATGTCTGATCTCAATGAATTTCATACAAGAACTAGCCTCGTCAATGTGGAACTTAAAGTTAACCCATTTACCTAAACAAATATAAAGATAGGAGATAATATAATTTAATTTCATCTTGATCACTTTCTTGTCTCTCTCAATTGTAACTTTGATTTTCTAGTTATCTTTTATCCTTACCCTGAATTGGTTCTGACCACAACCCTCTAGTGTTTGAAGGGGAGAAGATATATAAACCAAATAACATCCATTTTAATTTTAAAAGTATGTGGTTATACCACCCAGACCTAACTGAATCAATCCATAAAGGAATGGTGAAAATAACCTTTTTAAGGCTCAGATATGTACATTCTAGTTAAAAAATTGAATTTCTTGAAGAGGAGCCTTAAAAAATGGAATAAAGAAGTATTTGAGAACATTTTCATCTAGAAGAAGGCCCTGGAGGAGGAAATGATAAAGTTACAAGAATTAATGGATATATATGGAAATAATGAGTTGTTAAGTTTCAAATAAAAATAAATTCTAAACCAGTTTCATAATCTTGAGGCAAAGGAAGAGGTGTACTGGCAACAAAAATCTATATGTATCTAGATGAAGGAAGGAGATAGCAATACTAGATTCTTTCATCATTTTTCTTCCAAACATAGGAATGTTAAAAAAAATCAACCATTTAGAAATGTAAAATGGAAACCTTAGTAAGGAATAAGATGAGATTAACTATCACATAATCCAATTCTTCAAAAATTTATTAATCAAAGATGGATCCTTTGATGAGCGATATGAATAAAGAACATTGATTAATTTTAATGAAGTCATTACCTCTTCAGATAATGTTTCCTTACTTAAACTTCCTTTGGTAGATGAATTTAAAGGGGTGATATTTGTGATGGAAAGATTTAAGTCTCCTGATCTTGATAGATTCCCTTCATTTCTCTTTCAAAAATTTTGGGACATTGTTCACCTAGAAGTTGAAGAAGCTATGAGTGAATTATTCTACTTAGGATCCATATTAAGAGAAATGAATAATACTTTCTTGATCCTCATACAAAAAAAACTAGGGGAAAATAGTCTTCAATATTTCTAGCCCATAAGCCTGTGTAATACCATCTATAAGATATGTTTGATCCTTCTGGTAAAAAGGATATGACCCATTCTAGATAAAGTGATCAAGGAACAACAAGGATCATTCATCTTTGGAAAAAAATTACTAATGGAATCATCATGGTTCATGAAGTAATCCATTCCATCTCTAACTCTTCTAGATAGGGTATGTTTATCAAACTTGATATGAGCAATGCCTATGATCGAGTCTCTTGGAGATTTATCATGAAAAATCTTGAGCGACTGGGATTCAATGCAGAGATCAAAAAAATCATACTTAGCTACATTTTAATGCCAATTTTTTTCATTTTGATTAATAGGGTTCCTAAAGGCTACTTCTTAGCCTCTAAATGGTTGAGACAAGTGACCCTCTATCTCCTTATGTATTCATCATTATGGCAGAAATGTTAAGAAGGGGTTTGTAGAAAGCTTAGTCTTAAGGTTCTATCAATGGCATTAAAGTGGCTCTCAACACCAACCCCATCACCCATGAAATTTTCTTTTTATGACACAATCTTTCTTTGGGAAGCCTCAATTAAATAATATTGATAACTTAAGTTGATCCTCTAAAATTTATGAGGTGGTCTCCAATCAATGCATCAATTTATGTAAGAGCTCGATTTTCTTCATCAACACTTCAGTTCTACTACAAAAAAATCTTGAAAACGTTTTAGAATGCCAGGTAAACCATCTTCCCTAAACCTACATAGGAATACCTATTTTCAAATCTAGAATGATCCCTAAATTCTAGAATTCACTCATTTATAGAATTTAGAGGAAGTTGGCTAGATGGAAAGGCCATTTAGTCACCTAGGTAGGTAAATTTTAATTGATTAAATCTTTAATCTAGAGCATACATGTTTATTTCATGTCATTTTTTTGGGTACCTAATAAGGTGGCAAACAATATTTAATAATTTAAATTAAACTTTCTATGGAAAGGTGTTAAGGATCATTTCAGATACCACCTTTATTTCATGGGAAAAACATGTTTCCCTAAGTCAAATGGGGGACTTGGTCTTAGAAGGATTAAAAACATGAATCAATCTCTTGTTGCTAAAATGGGATGGAAAATAATGAAATAAGAGAAAGAATGGACTAGAATTATTAGATCCAAATATTTGGAAGGAAATGAGGAAGATTACTTTCTCTAGGAAGAAGGCCCCACTGATGGATCCACTTTATAGAAGGCCATTAGCAGCTATAAGGACCTTTTGAGAAAAAGAATCAAATGAAAAATAGGGAATGGGGAGAAAAAAAATTCTAGGATGACTCTTGGTTATCCAACTCTCCTATCTCATCCTAGGGGAATTGGAACAATCTCTACCTAACCTTCAAGGAGAGATGGGGAAACAAGGTGAAGGACTACTAGGAATAGATCAAAAGTCTAAAAATTCCTATCCATTGATAATAATAATAATAATGAGAAATACATACAATTTTTTAAGGACTTTAATTCTTCTCTCAGCTAAATCCACATCCTCATCTTCCCCATGGAGGACTACCTATTTTGGGCTGGTAAAGACAATAAGAAATATTTGGTATCATCTGGACAAATTTTTTATCTAGGTTTGGAAAATGAATGAGAGCACTAGAAGGCCCTCTATATCAAGTAACTTACTCCTAAGGTTAACTTCTTCTTCTAGTTGATATCCCATGATAAAATACTCACAATCGATAATATGGCCAAAATAGGGCTTACCTGCCTAGTAGATTACCCCTCTACAGAGAAGTGGAAGACTCGTTCCATTATCTCTTCTTGTCTTATCCATTTAATTCATTCATCTTGGATTAAACATTGGACAAATTCAAACATTCATGGGTCAAACTAAATGCCATCCTAAACCTCAACACTCAATGGAATCCACCTTAGTCTCTCCCTTCCTTATCTTTTATCTAGTTTTTGTCCCTCCCACATTGGTTTTGGGCCATCTAAAAAGCCTGTAATGTTGGTATTTTCTCTAATAGAAAACACAATCCTAAAGTTTTTTTCTCCCATATTTGAAAAGCCATTGTTGAAAATTGGAGGGCATACCCCCTACAAATAAAAACTTGAGCTCTACAGATGAACACATTATTTTTAGAAAATGGGATTTAGATTAGAATGTTATCTCTCTAACTAAATGTTCTATGAGAAAGTAATTCAAGTGGAAGCCACCACTAGGAGACTGGTTAAATCTAAATTTTGATGGTGCTTCAAAAGGCAATCCAAATCCTAAAGGTGGTAGAGGGGTTATCAAAAACTCATATGGGAAGATGGTCACTACTTATGTTGGCCCCATAGTATCAAACCAATTATGTGGTAGAGGTTAAAGTGGTGCTCTAGGGTATACAAATTACTACACAACTTAAAGTTGTAAGGTTAATCATTGAAGGTGATTCCATAAATATCTTAGACACCCTAGCTAGTAATACCACCCCCTCTCACACCATTAAAGATCTCATAGATGATGCCATATGTTTAATCAATGACTAGGTAACCCTCCCATTAATCATACCTATCAAGAAGGAAACATGGTGACTAATTTACTAGCCAATTGTGGAATAAATCTACCCCTTTTATCAATCTATCATGAAAGCAACCACATCCCACTACATGTCACCAAGGCAATTCAAAATGAATCCATCATGTCCTAAGATGTGGTGGTGTTGGTCATATGCATGAAATTCACATTTGGTTCACCGTGTTTCAAAAATCATATTAATTTATGATAGTTCCACATGGGAGTTTATTATTTAGATTCAGTTAAAATTATCTCATTAATTCCCTTTAGTTCCATGAATAACAATCTTAACTAGGAAAAGGTAGACCCATGTCACTATTCAAACAATCTTCTCTTAGGCTAGCATAAAATGGGGGGGAGATAGAGACAGGCTTGAGTCAACATCATGCAGAGAGGTTATATCTAATAAGAAGGTTTGGTGGAATATGAACAAGGGAGGTATGATGGAATATATGTAGTAAATCATAATGCATGACACAAATTTTTCTAAGGATATTGTTGCAATATGGAATAAAAGAAATGTGGAGATAACAGGTCTTAGAATAAGTGTCACTAAAGATCTGATTAGTGAGGTAATTGAGATGTCATACGAGGGTTCAAAAGCATTCAAGGACCATTCAAACAAGATGGAAATAATGTAGAGATTTTTTAAGATGAATGAGAGATGAAAACTAATAAAAGGGTTTTCTATGAATGGACCTACCAAGGTACTAGCCAGAAGTGTGACTTAAGATCATGAAATACCTTAATTTGGAAGGTAAATTTACTATTATTTTCTCTCACTGATTTCTACTCCATAACAATTTTCAAGGTTTTGAAATTGGTTTGCCTTATTACTTATTGAAGTCCTTAAAAAACACTACCCTCACTTTTCAAATTAATGAAGTGAACATCATCATCCACCAAGGGATTATATTCTTGCTTATGAAGCATGGTGAGACACTGCATGGAAAATAAGTCCCATTGGGAGGGTCTTATATGGAGGAATAATTTCCAAAAGAAGACCCAACCAAGGACTCCCCTTGGCCTCTTCCCATCCCTTCCCCTTCAAGCCCCAATTCTAAGAGCCTCACAGACGATATTCCTCTCCAGCTAATCATCAACAAACCCAAACCTATTATTTTTTATGAAGGGGATGTTATAAAATATTCTAAAAAATGGAAGGCCCCCTATCTAAATCAATCAAAAAAATAAGAGACAACTAGAGGACTTTAATAGAAAACTTCATGAAGTAGGACTTGGTCTAGCCAGTCTGATCAATGAGTGGAATTCTATTAATAGGGAAGATGCTAAAATGATACAGTATTTTGCATAGCACAATAAATTATATGTTCCTCCCCATAGATAACATGTTGAGAAGGTGGAGGTTCATCTCACTCTAAAATCTTCCTATAAACCCATCAATGTGAACCCCCTCAAGAAGATATCAGAGAAGGAGCCCTGCAAGAAGCTAAGAATGATTTTGTTGAAAGACGCTACAGAAGGCCTAAGTAATAAAATTTGGGAAAAGAGCACAAGAATAGGCTGATAGATAAGGTAGAGTACAAAGATGCCAAAAAAACACTAATGGAGGATACTACCCTCCCTAAGTAATTTATCTCTTTTGTTTTTTCTATTTTATTTTCTACACTAGTCTTTAGCTAGTTGTTTTTGTTTCAACTGTAATGTATTTTTCAGCCCTTGGGGCTTTATATGTTATGCTTTGATACTAGTTAAATTTAGGTTGCAATATCCTTGTAAAACCTAGTTATTACCTAATCAAATTAAAAAATGTAATAAAAGTATATGTATAGTAAGGCAAAAGGAGTAAAAGGCAAATTTCATTATAAATTGTGAAATCCTACATGAAAAGAAGTTGGTTAAAAAAATGAGATCCAATCAAAGAAAATTTCATTTACAACTTATAATAAGAAGTAAGCATAAAATCAAGGAATGCATAAAAAGTTTGATTTTATCAAAATAAAGACAAAAAATATGTATCTCTTGAAAAAAATATTCTACATGAAGAAATTGAAGAATTATCACATGAAGACACATTAAAGTTTCTAAAAAATACATTATTTTTAGGTATCCAAAATATTTTAACCTTAGAATTAAGTGTTTTAGTGGCTTTCAAACAATGCCAAAGTGTTATGAGTTGATTTATGACAAGATTTTCATGGATGAAATTTCTAACATTTAGATATATGATGTCTGTGATTACCATAATGCTCACAAGTTTTACTCTTTTTAACCAAAGAATGAGCATGACAAACATTATAATTAAAATAATTTGTATGTTATTTAATATCACTATCATGTAAATTCCTTCAATGTGGAGGGAAATATGACTTCAATTTATATTAAAAAAAATTATAAATGAGCCTTACACAAGTTATATTAGTTTGAATCAAAATACATTCAAAAATATCATTTTTGTGTTTGCCAAGACCACTACCTAAGTAACCCATAGACTACATAATGGATCAATAAAAAATTTCATAGTCTCCATTTTTTAGTAAAAGAGTTGTGCAAAACATGAAGATTCATAGTTTAACCTTATAGTTGATATTTAAAGTGTGAATTGCATAATTTTGAAAGATAAATTTTTTCATAAAATTATTAAATGCAATAAACATGGATAGTTTGAAAGACAAAGAAAAAAAGAAAAATAAGATTGATTTAATTTAATTTAATTTTAAGTAAATTCCCAAAAATAATTGCCTAAAAGCTACATTTACACTTATAAGTTATATGTAAAAAATAAATTTAACTTAAAAAAGAAGCATTATTAATGCATTGTGATTTTAAAAATTCCTTTGATTAGTGGAATTTAAGAATTTGAAGGAAATTTCCTCAGTTTAATTGACTTGTAAATATAAGTCCACACCCAAACACCAAGAAAAAGGTTCCTCAAGAAGATTTTTTGAAAGTAAAAAAAATAAGGAATTAAAAATGGTTTAAAGGTTGCTTTGCATACAAATAAAAATGATTTGGTTGATATGAAAAGATAATTAAAAGTTTGCTTAGGTTTTTATGGATGTGAATGGATATGAACTAAATCATTAAATGATTTCATCAAATAGGGAAACCACCTTTTCATAATACAATGATAAATTAATGAAATGTGTTGTAAATACAACTAAGTTTTTTTTGTGTTTTGATATTTAAAATTGTGAATAAAATAAAGAATAATATATGATCACATGACTTGTGTTTTTTTTTTAAGAATAAGATTAAATTAAAAAATAATTAATTTAAACAACTAAAATGAACTATTTTAAAAATAATACTAAAGCATTCCATATAAAAGTGAACAATAGAGAATAGAAAAAATGCAGAAGTATAGAAGTCCACAGTTAGCATAAAAGATATGTTACAAGTGTCACACTTATAATGACAATGTCACAAGTTACTACGAGTCACATTTAGCAAAAATTAAAATGTTGGAAGAATATAACACTGAGCTGCATAACTAAAGAACTACAAAAAGGCAAAATAGAGTATATCATTGGCATTTTACATGGTAGGGCAAGGTGAATAAGCTAGGAGGCAAGAAGGAATGTTGAATGATTCAAAAAACCCCAAAGGTAGTACATAGGAAACCACTATAAATGCCAAAAAAAAATCTAAAAAATGGAAGAAATGCATTTTAGTATATAGAGGTGAACAAAAATGTAACATAATGTAGGAAAAAAAATTGGGAATACAAGAGTTTCAAGATAGCCAAGAAAGTGCCAATCATAAGTGTAACAATCTAAACCAAAAAAAAAAACTATGAAAGATGCACTACAACCACCTAGGAATAAAATTAGAATGTTGGAAAAAAGAATAAAGCTAATCAATATCATAAAAGACTAGAAGAATGAGATAAAATATAAGGATACAAAAGGAAAGGCTCTTCGGTGAGAAAAAAACTAAGACTGCATTAAAAAAAAAAACTACCACACTCTTCTAAAAAATTAATGGAATGAAATATAACCGAATTCAATGTAAATAAATGTTTAAATTTACCACAAAAAATGGTGAAAAAACTTGTTTAAAAGCATATAAAAACTAAAAAAAATGAATGTTAGTAAAAATTGTTTCTTTTCTACCTCCAAACTTTCAAAAGACCTCAAAGATCAATATTAATAACATCTAGCTTGAATACCATATTAAGATTTATGCCAAGATATTACAATTAAAATTAATCTCCAACAAACTATGTTTTACTTTTAAAACTAAACAAATATTAACATTCAAAAAAAATCAAAGGCTAAAATTCTAGTTAAAATATATAAAAATATGAACTAAAAGATCTAAAATCCAAAGGTCATTACTCTTGAGAGTTTACATTATTATATACTAGTTTCCTAAATATTATAGGCTAAAAACATGACATCTATATCATCAAGACTATAGATTTTTTTACCTTTATCAAATGGTCCAAGCCATTGAATTCCCCATATGAATACATGTTTGCGCATCTAATGGATGTGTTAACAATCTTTATTGATCCATACCATTTTATTTATCTCTTCAATAATATTTTATATTACTTCTAGTTGTGGTTTTTTATTCTCCAATCACCAACTTTGATTGTGTTATCCATTTAGGGCCCCTAGTTAGATTATTTGTCACAACATGATAATTGATGAGAGGGTATTGAATTCCTATCCTCTTTTTGTTATTATTATTTAAAGTCGTGAGTGGCCTATGTGCTTTCCACATCACATTCCCTTTCCACATGGTTGTGCCCCCATAATATTATATTTTATAATTATTTGGAATTATGATGATGTTGTGGTATAACTTTATTAAATTTTCATCATGGATTCAATATGAATCAATGATACATGAATATTTTATCACTATGTTTCAAGAAATGAGAAATGGAGAAATGTGATGGTAATAGAAACATGACAAATAATCTGATCGAAAAAGGTTGTGTATAATAAACAAATTTTATATTTCACATATAATTTTTATTTTTATTATTAAAATATTTACATTTAAACATGTTATAACTTTTAATCTATTAATTTTATCTTTTTTATTATTAATATTATATTTTTACTATTTATTTTTAATATTTTAATATTTATAATATATATTGTATTTAAAAATCTATTAAAAAAATATAAGTACAAAACACAAATAAAAAATTAACCCATATACATCGACACGAGAAAAATTTACACATATAAAATTAAAATTTAATAAATTAAAAAAAAATTACAAATCTGAAGAAATGCAAAAATGACCATTTCCATCATGTTATCATTTCTAGCTACTAAAAAGTGCTACAACTTGATGACATCACATTTATTTCAAGGCTTTGTCATAGAATTTTTTTGTCAGTTGGAAATGGTATGTTTTTCATTTTTTCTTCCACCTTGAATCATCATTAGATTGTGTAGATGGTTCCCCCTTAATTATTTTATTTTCATGAAGGGTCCCCCACCGACTAATTTAATAAAAGGATATAGCCTTTATTAATGTCAATAATTTTATGTCATATGTTAGCTTTAACTTGCATCACATAATCAAACAATATCAATAATAGGAAGATATATTGATGTTATTAGGTCTTTGTTGGGTCTAAAGCTTTGTGAGTAGTCCAACATTCTTGCTCATCTCTTGATTGATGGGTTAGGGGTGACAACCATGATTCTATAACCTTTTTTTCCTTGGGGTTCCACTATTTATTAGATCATTTAACATTGAAATTGATGAAAAATGGGAATAAAAACATTAAAAAATAATATAAGGCCTCAACCTTTACAAAATCTGACTCACATACACAACTATCTAGATAAGGAATTATCTTAGATTTAGTACAATGATAAATATTTTTTATTAGAGGGGAGTGTCTTCAAACGTTAAATTTTTGGTGACTTGCATGAGAATCTTGTTTGAAATAATACAAAATCTAGTATCATTTCTCTATTGGGATGGAGTCAAACTAAAATGCAAATAACTTAAATCAATAATTAAAAACTAGAGAAAGATAAATATGTTAATGTTATCCCATGACACTTATAATCTTTTTTTTTATTTCTACTAGCTAATGGATGTGCTTATGGATATATTTCATAAGCCTTGGAAGATTTTTCCTACAAGTTATTAGTATGTTGGCCTAGAAACCATAGTGATCCTCCTTTGAATGGTGTGTGTGTTTAACCTTAACAATCTAGATGTGGGGAATATAGGGTTAAGAACATAGAAATGAATAAACACAGGGGTGATAAATAGATATATTGCAGGTCAATTAATTACGAAACTTAGATATACCATATCCTAAATTTATTATATTATGATATGCTAAAAATAGAATGTAAAGCTATGCTAGATATTGTAATGATAATGAAAACAAGGTACTTAGTTAATTCTAATGCTAATACAATTCTTGATCTAGAATAGGTAGGAAGCAAAATGAAAGAGTGTTCTAAAACATTCTCCAAATTATGGATTTTGTAATTTTTTAGGCTCAGACACTTGCATCATCCTTGGATAGTTGCATCAATGCTAGTGTCTAGCTTGGATGTAAGTGTCTTGTATAGAATAACTACCAGAATAGGATATGACCAACTAGATGCTTCTGGGTTTTTGGTTGCCTTCACTCTAGTTCATTTAGATCTAGAACATGAATTATCAAATATAAAAATATAGTTCTTCCTCCTCATAATGGTTGTGGAAAAAATAGGTTAATTGGTACATGGTGTCAAGATAATCCAAAGACCCCTCTATTAATGAGGGCTACCTACATAGCCAATACTCTGAAGAGGGCCTCAAACTTATATAGTTATCCCCTACGTGTTGGATTATATGTGAATCATACAATATGTGGAAAGCAAGTACAATAATGACCTAGCTTGTAACTTGTAAAATCAAGCTCTTGGGATTCTCCTTTAGTACTTCAGACATGTGTATGTGTTGTTCCTATGACTGATATGAAAATAGGACAAAATAGAAAAGTTTTTTATTTATTGAATGATTTTGATAAGTTACCTTGGTTTACTCTAGGTGCAGAATGAATGAAGTTTGATCTTGTATTTATGCCAATCACTTTGGATAAATAACTCACATTAAATCACTTAGGTTGACTATTTAGATATGTTTCATTTGAAAATTAGATGAATTTAAGCCACTAAACACTTACATCAGAGTAGAACACCTGGGACAACATAGGTGTTTGTCTTAGATGCAAGTGTTCATGGAGGAGGAAATTAGGTACATGCTCAAACTTGTATAGGTGGAAGATAATTAGGTTTTAAGCATTTTAAGCAAGATAAAAGGCTTGGGTCATCAACATTATACCAGTGGAACTAATAGATAGGCCAAGGGGCATAAGAGAGAGAAGATGCAAGACTTGTAGAAGTAAGAAAGGTATAAAACTAAGAGGAATAGCCAAGGTCTGAGTTTATCAAGTGTACAATACTAAAGTGATATATAATTAATAAATATTATCTACAGTGTGTTGAAAAAAGTGCATGCAACTTAAAATTAGTTTCAAACCAAGCTAGGTAGGAAGCCATGCTAGAGTGGCAGGTTTGTGAAATGTAAGTGCAAAATCCATGCAAAATAATGTCTCATCCAAAAAATATAGTCTTGATACATAAGAGAGAACTTATCTGTATCCCTAGCTTATAATATTATGGGAACAAAGGAGTGGGGAATATTATATTTTCACCCATCATTCATAAAAATGTTGTTAGTAAGTGCAATATTTGTGAGAAATACTAAATAAAAAAAAACCTCTTGGTAAAAAAATTGGGGCAACAACATCTATTTATTATGTCATCACTTCATATTAGATGAACCTATAGTAAGGAATATAGTTATATCATGTGGCCAAGGAATAAGGTGAATATTAGTTTTTCTCTATATCTTAACTTTTAATTTTATTTTTATATTTTTATTTGAGATAAATTGGTCCCATAGGGTGTATTTGAATAGGAAATTGAGATTCATCTTTCCCCTTCTAAATGCTACCCAATATTTTGAGAAGTCATATCAATTCTCAAAAGGTGAAATCCTCTTGGATTTTTTTCAAAAAGAAAAGAATAGTTCCTAGCCATAAAAATGTTGGGATGATCTATCCATCTTGACAAACATAAATTTGAATAAATTTCAACTTTAAAAAAGGGAGATCTCTTTTTATGAAATTAGGCTAGATAAGTTATTTCATCCTTTCATGCCATAAATGGATTTTGAAATATGATAGCTAACTCTAAGAATATATCTAATAATTTTATTTTGGCCCAACCATGATATTCACTTTAGCTTTCATTTGATGATGATAAGAATTTTTGGTTGTCATTTAGGGTTGCTTTCATTTTTATAAGGTAGTGGCTTGATCAATTTTCAGTTATGAAAACTTTAATCATATGAAGCCAATAAATTGAGGTATATGTTAACTAAATGCATGACCTCTAGTCATTTATAGAATGAATTATCAAATAGAAGTAAAAATAAATAGCTTGTATGACTTATAGGCTCCATAACACTAATGTACATACTTAGTTTTTAATGTTCTTTTTTATTTAACAATTAAATTATATAAAACATCAAACTATTGAAAATAGATCTAGATATACAAAATATACAGACCTCAATGTATAACAAAATATTTTTTATAATTTTAAATGATCTATAAATAGTAAATCAATAAAAAAATATTCAGGATTATCTCAAACTAATTCTATGCAAATTAGGAAGTTTGATTGTTGATGGAAACTAGCTCAAAAGACATGAATTATGTCAAGACCAAAAACATAATTTCAAAACATGTTGGGATGGGAAAATACTATGAGTAAAAGGATGTAATGAAACCTTATTTTATACTATGGCCATGGCATGGTTTACTATAAGATTTATTTTTTTATCTAAGTACTTATGTGTGTCTGTAAGTATTTTATAATTGACCATGTATGTCATTTTGTTGTGCATAACACCTAAAAACTTCAAACCATAGATATTTCATAATAAACATAATGGAGATGGAATACAAAATGGGGAATTGAGTAAAGGGGATAGTCAAGCTATCTTATAAAACCCATGCACAAATTGAGAGATGCCTACGTAGAACAAAAGGACCTTAGGCCAATGTAGGTCTCCCTCCTAGAGTGAATGTGGGAATATTGATATTTTTTATATGAATGAAACTATATCTAGATTGAATTTAATACTTGACAATGAGTGCCCTTGAACTAAAATAGAATAGCTTCCTACTTGGCTTATGACTATTATAATAAAGCATAATCTATATTGGAAAGCTTAGTGCTCTTTTACTTAATGTGCTTACTAGTTGCTAGATGATGCTTTGGAATGCCCTGATGCACTTATATAGTGGAATATTTTGAATATTTATATTAATTTAACTTTTTAAAATTGTGGGAGGGTTAAAATAAAATATCTCAAAATTAAAAAGTTATTGTTGGAGCATTAGGGAAAAGGCCACAGTGTAGTTGTGTCTGCTTAGTGTGATCTTATCCTTGAAGGTCAAAGATTGTTAAAAGTAGGATAATAAGAATTTGTAAGCAAGATAGGGATGTTTGAATGACATTCTAAGTAGTTTTAAGATAATTTTAAAAATAATGAAGACTCTCATATAGATTTAAAGTTAATATAATGGTGAATATTGGAATGATAAATAGGCCAAGTAAGGTAAGGATGTTGAGATTTGTTTTTCAAACATTTAATAATTAAATTTGAGTGTCTACACTTATATTTATAGTCACTAGAATTATAATAAAATTGGGTAGGGTTAGCTTATGTTTTTCTTATTACAGGGTTGTCACATATCCTTAGCATAAATGTTTCTACTATGTGTTACTATCGATATCTTTTATGTGAGCCATCCTTAGGCAAATTGAGAAGTCTCATTTAGGAATGATCATACACAAATGTTAGGGATAAGGAATTTTTATTAAAATACATATATTTCCTTAGGGTCATCGGTATTTATTGAAGATAATTCTTGTTTGGTTGATATCTTCTTAATTAAGAACCTATCATTCATATTTTTATGATTCTTCTTAACCATGTAATACCCTTATGGATGTCTTCCATAAGAGTTTTACATTATTTAAATTTTATTTCAAACATGGCTAACCTATACTTTGAGTCTAGTAGAATTATATTCATCTTTTTTATAAATTAGTTTACCCATTTTAAGTCGATAGAATTTAGACTAAGAGCCCTTTTTTGTTAGTCAAACACATATGTGGATTTTTCATGATGATGGACTTCTAATAATATTAAACCCCCATAATATGTTGATAACCTTTATTTTTGAACCCAAACCTATTATAATCAAAAGTTGTATGCTTTATAAGATTGTTCAAGCCTCCTCACTTAAGTGATAGCATGGAGACACCTTTAGGCTATGGGTGGCCTAATTAGTAAGGTGAATCTCTAGATAGGGATAGATCCCTTGATGTTATCACCTTGAAATTAATACTAGACCTATTGCTTCCTAAAAAAATGGGAAGAGATATGAAATTAAACTAAAATATTGAGGTGATGCACCAAATTAACACCCTCAACTTGACTATACTACACTAAGAACATGAAATAGGCCTGAATCTAATCACACTACTCAACAAGAACTTCTAAGCATGAGTGTTTCAACATGGAGGTCATAGATAATGTGTTGAATAGAAGGGATAATCAAGAAGACTAAGGAAGACACAAATGAATGAAATCCACTTCTAAACTATAAAAGTCTATCCAAAATTACCATGTGATATACAAGAAGACAATCCATTTTCAAAAAGGTAGGAGAGGCCAAATGAGAGAGAGTAAAGGAAATACTACTAGCATTCATCAAAAATCAAATAAGTACACTAATTACAAGCATTTGAAAAGGTAAGAAAAAATTTTATTCAACATTAAAAGGCATAGTAAAAGTGTTTAGTTGATCAAGGCTTTGCCATACTCAGCGAAAGGATCCATAACAAGTCATTCAACACAACATATATAGAAGAATGTGATTTAACTATTTTGGGAATATTGGTGTCTTATTCCTAATTTAGTTAAAGGTCTGAGCTAATTAAATCAATAAATAATATTATAATAATTAAGCCACTAATTTGTATACTTTAATTGTAATTTTAACCTTTCTAAAAATAGTAATAAATGAAGAGAAATATAACTTAGCTTAAACTAGATTGAGATGACTAAGATAGAAGCTAATACTAGCTGTGTAGGACTAGGACACTATCACAAATCAAGATCTAGCTTGCATTTATTGAAAGGATAGGAGAATTGAAAATAGGACACTTTGAGGTTTAGTGTTATAGTTTAGGTCTTGTCATTGTTGTCTAAACTGGTCACATATATCTAAGTTTAATGGGTTTTATTTACTATCCCTGTATTAGTCTGTTTATGAAATTTCAAGTCTTGATTGTCGAAAAAGTTCCTTATAGAGCTTATTTAGTCTCCAATCCTAGATATTCCTTGTGCTTGAACTTAAATGAAAACTTGGGGAAGGAGAGGGGTTTAGTGTGTGTAAGATTTGCTAAACATATATCCACACACCTTGTGTGGGTACACTACCTACATACCAATACTCTGAAGAGGGATCAAGCCATATATATTTATCCCACTTGATGTGATTTGTGAAATAGTGTAATGAATATACAAAAATGTTGAACTAGGTGTGATTGAGGTAGCTAGGGACTGGTGTGAGGGTTTGAATGAGCTTGAGGATGTATTGGCTAGCTGTATGAAAAGAATAGGGAAAATTGCCTTAGTGGTCTTGCTTGATTTGAAAATAATTGTCAACCCTTCTAAATGAACTTTTAATGGGCTTTTATAGAGATCTATTGGTCATGGATTAAATGTAATTATGCTAGGCCAACTTAATGAAGAAGAGGAATTATTAAAAAATGGTCATCTAGGCTCAAAATGTGATTGGACAAGAGCATTAGAAAGGGCACACCCTAGGGTCCAGCACTATAGTCCAACTTGGGCACTATTGTCTTGAGGGTACATGACCTAGTGGGAATGGAATAAGCATGGAAAAAGGGTCCTAACTAAGCTAGAATGAGGTCTTGAAATCCTATGGATGACTAGAAATCAGTGAAAAGATGCTTATAAGCATCATGAGAGCATGCAAGATGGACCTATGAATTGGGTGTCATAAGCCACACTCAAGCTACTAATTTTCACATTTTATATAGTTACATTTACCTCCTCTTTATTTTAATGATGTAGGAAAGTGAAATACTAAGATAAAGGAAAAATAGAAAGCATACCTAAACTTACCTACAAGGTTGAATCCCATGAAGCTATGTGATGCTAGGTGTGCATAGAGAGAGCACATCATGAAGTGTAGATATACAAAAGAAAAAAAAAGTAATTCAATTTTGACTAGATATGTTATATTTAAGATAAGAACATAAAAATTTGGGTAAGAGAGAGAAGAAGAGAAAGGAATGAATACTCCTCACTAGGTACATTAACTAATATAAAAACTATTATGATACTTAGTGATGCTAGATGTGATGGATATGTTGGGTATGTTCTATATGAAGAGGTAATATTTTGAATAGAGTTGAGTGCTCAGTTACCTAAGAGTGGTTCAAGAATGTAAAGGCTAGCCCTTTGGCTCCATCATCACACCTGAGTGAAGTTATGTGATCATGCATGTGGCAATCGATGTTTGGACTATGTGCCTAATCCCTCTAACTAGGTGGATCAATAATACAAATGTTAGGTTGTGGAGCTAAAAGCTTCACTGATGCAAACAGAGGAGGAGGTTTCAGGAAGGTTGCTGAGTGTGTCAGGCACCGGCATCGGTCAGGCCAACTGACGTCGATAGGGAAGAGACAGGAAGCAACTGACGTCGGTCAAAAGTTAATCGGCAGTCGTTGGCAAACCCCAGGCAGATAAGGACCGATGTCGATCACCTGTGTGGTTTGAACTGCAAGTATATTATGGGCAGTTAGCTAACGAACCATGTGTTTGCATGTTTAGAGCCAATTTTAGACTGGGAGCTACAGATCTAATTATTGTATTAGGTGTCTAATTATTGTTTTGATGAGATCTATATAATAGACTCATGGTTGTATTGTAAACTTGTGCTAGAGAGTAAGAGAGCATTATTATAAGCTCCTTCTGTGTGTGAGGTGAGCATGGTGTGTTCCTCCTAGTGCCACAGTACCAAGTGTGGGTGTTGGATTGGAGAATCGGTAGGGTTCTTCATGTATATATGATCTTGGTCATCAGGTGAGCATGGCTTCTATAGAGATCTACATGGTAAGTAAGATCATTGATCTGCAGGTGTATGTGTGTGCAAGGTCAAGGTTCACAGGTGTGTAGAACTAGATTGATTTGTAGGTGTGCAAGATCAAAGAGGACAGCAACACAATAGGGAGCAGTATCAAGAGAGATCTACTTAGAGTACAGGTGTGTACTCAAAGCAAAGAGGAAGGCAAGGAAGATCCTTCCATAAGTAAGGTCTATTGAGGTGCAGGTTGTTGTAGGTTCAGGGAAGATCTACTTGGAGTACGTTTGAGTACTTGTGGAGTGCGTGGAGCACTTGTGGTGTGTGTGGAGCATAGGTATAAGGTGAACACTAACTCAGTGTTTGAGTTGGGTGTTGGGACCTAAGAGAGAGAGCTTTGAGGAGAGAATTACTGTTCACTTGAGGTGTGGGAAGCCTCTGAAGAGGTGGTGGAGAAGAAGTGGCATCTTCTTTATTGTATTATTTTTTGTAAGAGTTTTAATACAAGTTGTGTATTGTCTCTCATATCATGTGTTATTTATAGATTCTAGCTACTTGTTGATTCTGGTTAATTCCGCATATTAAGTTACCTAAGAGTGGCTCAAGAATGTAAAGGCTAGCCCTTTGGCTCCATCATCGTACACTGAGTGAAGCTATGTGATCATGCATGTGGCAATCGATGTTTGGACTATGTGCCTAATCCCTCTAACTAGGTGGATCGATAATACAAAGGCTAGCTAGTCCTTTGGATCCATAATTGCCCTATGAAGTGAAGTGATAAACTGATACTAACATGAATGTGTGTCATATGAGATGGATCCAAAGCCCATAAATGCTCTATAATATGGTAATGTGGAATGGATAGTTGAATGTGTGTTATAGACTAGGCCACTCTTGGCCAACTCAAAAAAAAGGTGGAGATTAGGCTTGTATGAAAGCCACTCCAAAATTAGGCCATAGGCTTATGTGGAAGCCACTCAAAAATGTGGAGCTTAGGCTTGTATGAAAGCCACTCCAAAATTATGCCAACCACCTATAGATGGAATAAGGCATGCAACTACTAAGAATGCCTAGGCAATATGATGAACTCAAAAAGAAAAGAAGACCAATGTACCATGCACATTTCCCTCAATTACTAGTGTCTATAACATGGATTTTGATCTGAAAGTTATACCAGCTGTCCAATATAAAAACTAGAAGCAAGATCTTTCATGGCACACATGATGCCCCCTATATTTGGATTCTCTGAGAAAAATTATACTGAAACTACTAAAATTAAACTGGTCTATATGTGCAAAAATTTAGTTGAGCTTACCTTTCTACCTATTTCTAGAAAATCTAGGTTTTTTATTGTTTAGATAGGAGCACTAGAAATAGGACACCCTGGTGTCTAGTGTTATTGTCCATGTCTAGTGATATTTTCCTTTGTTAAAACTAAAGGTTGTTATAGAATCATCACTATTTTTATGGTCTATTCTACCTAGTTTGACCTCTAATTTTTATTTTGAGTATTTTAGAAACTAATTTTTGAATCAATAGGAGCTTTGATCTCTATGACAAAACCCTTGTTTGTTACCCTCTTTTGAAGGTAGGAATTAAGACCCTACAATGACTACCCTTAGAATAAATATCACTACAAGTCTGTTATGCTACAAAATATATGATATATTAATGATAATCAACAAGATATCTCAAGATATAGCATGATTTGTATTAGAGATTGTTAGATAAAATAGAGGTATGCCTAGATAGATATAACAATGTAATAACATGTGCAATGTACTGAATTAGAACTAAAAATTTTAGTTGTTCTTTGTTAGTTATCAAGGAGGGATGGAGTATGATGTCCATCATGGCATCCAAGAAGCAAAAAAATGCATGATGTGGATCATGGCATTGTAGACAGTAGAAAGTCAATCAAGCAATAGGCACACAAGACAATAATCAAGAAACATACAAGAGTGGCCAAGGGGCCAAGAAAATAAGGGACACGGGCACATGTCACTCAAACTAGAAATTAAACATACAAGGCATGTTCAAATGCCACATACACATAGATTTGAAAATAAGCAAGGTTTGCACGAGGGCTACAAACACATAGAAGAGTACAAGTAAAGGACATTGGAAAACATCCTAAGGCACACATAAGAATATATGTAAAGGACATTGGAAAATGTCCTAAGGAACAAATAGGAGATAAAATAGAAACTGATAAATGTAATCACATCTAGCTATGAAAATCAAGAAAGGAAGGCATGTAAATAGTGGAAAATAAAATTGCATCTAACTAATCAAAGCAAGAAGTGATAATATGCATGACATGGAGTACAAGACTGGGTATATGCTAAGAAATACACAATTTTTATATACTAGTGAATGTTGACAGAGTAATCTGTGTAAGCTATTACGTAATTTACATCAACATGATAACTAGAGTGTGTGGTGTAGGAATCACATAACTTGAAATGGTGTAGTCATGTAGAAGATGCCCTCAAGGGGTAGATATATCAGTGTATGTCTCAAATGTAGAAGTAGGATTCTGTGTCAATGGTTAGAGTATTGCAATCAAGGATATAGATGTCACTACACACACTCAAAGAAGATCAAGTGAAGCATGGTAATGTAAATAAATCAACAAACCATAATATAGAACATCAGAATGTAAGTCTAGCATGGTAGTAGAAATGTAAAGCATGGAGAATGCATATAATTAAAATGTTTTTGAATTTTTGAATATATTTGAATGTTTTTGGTATTTTTGACATATTTGAATGTTTTTAGTATTTTGGAATATATTTGAATGTTTTTCATATTTTTTATATGAGATATGTACAATCAATCATGAGAAGATAATATACAAGAAATTAAAAAGAAGCTATGTATAAGTAAGACTAAGAAGAAATGATACTAATTGATGAATCTCATCGGAGACTCCCTATCATGGTGTCTTATATTAAGGATAGGGATCATGCATGATCATGAATCACGATGAAAAGACTGAGACTATGGCTTTAAAAACTATGTATAATATAAATGTTTTGAAATCTCTATAGTAGAAACCAACTGTGGGCTTCCTCTCTAACTCTAAGAAGTAGATGTAACTATAGGGATCTCAGAAACCCATATGGTAGTAGGAGAAGCTTTCTAAACATGTGTTATATGTGTACATGCATGAGACCTTAATGTTACTACCCTAGGTGTAAACATTATAGCTAGAAGCTATCTATAATTTTGAAACTATGGTTTCTTTAAAAGATACATTTATATAAGTGTATGAACTCTCTATGCTGGCAATGGAGGCCTCAACTGTGTCTAAATCTAAACTAGAGGAAGAACTAAAACTAGTGGAGAAACTAAAACTAGTCGTAGAACTGAAATTGGTGACTGTAAAATTATAGATGGCTCTACAGTGGGAAGTGGTAACTCATATAGAACTCCACCAATTGTAACAACCTGATTAGTGTGAATGAATTTCACACATCTATGAACTGTATAAGGTACTACTTCAAGTTTATAAATCCATGGTCTACCAAGTAACATATCAAAAACTCCTTCACTGGGAATAATATTAAATGGTGTGGTCATATGTGTTGGACCAACCTATAGAGGAAGTACAATCTCCCCTAATGAACTATGTATGTGCCCACTAAATCTATTGATAAATATGTCCATCAGGTAATATCATGCTTTGAATATCCCAAATGCTACAATAATGTCATAGTGCACATGTTCACGTTGGATCCATTATCTATGATAACACTATGAAGATGATGATTATGAATGTAAGCTTTGATAAAGAGTGCATGATAATCTAAATCATCCTCAACTATCTCCTATTCTAAAAAGTAGATCAAAGGTCTAGTTGGAACTCTAGAATTATATACACCGATCATGTTGCTCAAAGTTTGTAACTTAATTTAAGGTTCCTGATATGTAGTTAGTAGAGGGTGTGCATGATATGCATGATGAAAACCTAATGTATCCCCTGTCTCTTGTTTAGAATGTTGTGGGAAAGGATCTAAAAATATTTTCAATGCTTTATCCTATGTTTGATTTGCCTGAAGAGGCTCAACTAAAGTGCCAAGATCAATAATTTTTCTATCAAGTCTTGTATCTTGTGTTTCAAATTAATGCATCTATTTTTTTTGTGGCTTAGTGCCCTATGAAAATCGAAAAATGCATTCTGATCATATCCCCATGGAAGAGGCTTTGTTGTATTAACTTCCTAAATAGGAGGGAGAGATATGATATTACATTCCAATAACTACTATAAAACTTTGGTTGGAGAAATTGGTAGATTGGTAAAAGTTCATCGAGAAAGTGTTGATAAAACCACTTATTGAGGGTGTTCTGAAGTTGCATTAATTGTTGGTTAATTTTGACTCTTGTTATCATTGACCTTTACTTTGTATGGGACTTTGTTGTTACTCTTGTTTGTTGTTTCTGATATACTTGTGTACTTGAGTTTTCCCATTAAAATTAATTTGACTTCCCTTTCCTTAAGTGTATGACATAACTCAGTGAAGGAAGATAATATTTTGAACATTATTGACTCGTGTAAATCTGGTAGAAGACTTTATTTGAAGAGATCTTGTAACTCTTGATTGCCCATGGGGCTAGTCATCTTAGCCAAGATAGTCTTATATCAAAGAACATAATATATGAGATGCTCATTCGACCTTTGTTTTAGTTCTACAACTTGGGCATAGGAAACCTTATCACCATTTTTAATGTTGAAGTGAGCTAGGAACATGTCGGATAAAGGATTGAATGCATTGACCAACTAATTTAGTAGACTATAAAACCATTATAAAGCATAATCCTTTAAACTTTGTGGAAATAGCTTGGTTAATAACTAGTCATTTAACACATAGTCTAAGCATGTTGCATGAAAATATGTCAAATGTATCTTTGGATCACCCTTGCCATCATATATAGTGAGCTTGGGATGAACAAAACCTTGTGGCAAAGGTGTCAAAGCAATATGACATGCCAATAGTGTATGAAGTAGAGAAAAACAATCCAAGGCTTGTGTAGGTATAGAAGTACCTTACTCAAGATGTAGCACCTTGGATTGAAGATAGTTTATCTCTTGCACAAGGGCTACCACATCAAGAGACAAAGATGTACTAGTTGTAGCTAGTGGTGGCATAGAGGCTGGTTGGGATATTATAAGGGGTTGTTGAGACATAGTCACCCCCATAGTGTCATTTGTAACTGGATACTCTATGGTTTGATAAGATTAAACATTATTCACTTTTTGTAGTTTTTCTTATAGTATTTTAAGCATATCATCTTGCATGTCAGGGTGTTTAGTTAAGAGTTATTAAAGTTCCCTTTTATCAGTTTCATCAAAACTAATGTATTAGGCCATTGTTAAACTAGGAAAACAAATTAAAATTTGATTGAATTTTTTTTAATAATTTGTAATAAGGAAAGTGCTATGGGAGGAAAGTAATGAATATAAGAAATGTAAATTCCTAAAAATAGGCAATTAGAAAATGCAAAAAAAAGATATGAAGCTCTCAAACAAGTAAATTGATACCGTAAAAGCAAAGGGACCTAGTATATACAACTAAGGTTTTTAAAAAATTGATATTTAAAATTATTTTGAAATTTTAAAGTTTAAAGTGAATTTATAATTTAAATATGCAAGTAAAAAATTAGAAAAATATTGGAAAATTCTTGATTTGAAAGGACCTAGTGTATGCAACTAGGGTTTGGAAGAAAAATAAATTTTTAAATTATTATGGAATTTTAAAAATTAAATTGAATTTTTGATTTAAATATGTAGGTAAAAAATCAAAAAATTATTGGAAAATTCTTGATTTAAAAAGGACCTAGTATATGCAACTAGGGTTTGGAAGAAAAATATTTTTTTAAAATTTCTAAGGAATTTTAAAAATTAAAGTGAATTTCTTATTAAAATATGCAAGTAAAACATCAAAAATATATTGTAAAAAATCAAGGAATTTACCCTAGGGTTTCTAGGGTTTTTATGCATAAATAAAGTCAGGTTCACCAAATGATTTAACTATTTTAGAAATATTGGTGTTTTATTCCTAATTGAGTTAAAGGTTTGAGCTAATTAAATCAATAAATAATATTACAATAATTAAGACACTAATTTGTAAAATTTAATTGTAATTTGAACCTTTCTAAAAATAGTAATAAATGAAGAGAAATATAACTTAACTTAAACTAGATTGAGATGACAGACAAAATTTGATACTAGCTATATAGAACTGGGACACTAACACAAATCAAGATCTAACTTTAATTTATTGAAAGGATAGGATTAACAAAATAAGGACACTATGGGATTTAGTGATATAATCCAGGTCCTATCACTATTTTCTAAACTGGTCATAGAGTTTTGAGTTTTCTAGGTTTTGTCGATTGTCCCTATATTAGTCTACCTATGAAATTTCAAGTCTTGACTATTGATGAAGATTTTTGTAGAGCTAATTTAGTCTCCAACCCTATATCTTCCTTGTGATTGAACTGAATGAGAACTTGGGGAAAGAGGGCAAGGGGGTTAGTGTGTTTAAAACGCACTGAATGTGTATCCACACCCCTTGTGTAGGCATGTTACCTACATACCAATACTCTGAAGAGGAATCAATCTATGTATAGTTTTCCCACTTAATGTGATTTATTGAATAGTGTAATGAATATGCAAAAATGCTAAACTAGGTGTGCTTGAGGTGGTTAGGGACTAGTGTGAGGGTTTGAATGAGTTTTTGGCTATATTGGCTAGATGTATGCAAAAAATAGGGAAATTGTCCTTAGTGGTCTTGCTTGTATTCTTGTTTGATTTTGAAAATAATTACCAACCCTTCTAAATGAATTTTGAATGGGATTTTATATAGATATATTGGTCATGGGTTAAATTCAATCATGCTAGGATGACATAATGAAGAAGAAGAATCAGGGGAAAATGGTCATCTAGGCTCAAAATATGATTGGAGAAGAGCACTAGAAAGGGGACACCTTAGGGTCTAGTGCTATAGCCTAACTTGGGTGTTATTGTCTTAAGGGTATGAGACCTAGGGGGATGGAATAAGCAAGGAAAAAGGGTCTTGGCTAAGCTAGAATGAGTTCTCAAAAGCCCAGGGATGATTAAGAATCAGTGAAAATATGTTTAAAAGGGTTATAAGAGCATGCAAGATGGACCTATGGATTGAGTGTCATAAGCCACACTCAAGCTACCAATTTTCACATTTTATATGACTATAGAATGCGAAAAGAAGAGAGAGTCAAATAGGTATAGGAAATGTATATTACAAATGTCATCTCATGAGGAATAAGTTACAAGCAAGAAAACTATCAAAGATTATTCTAATAACATCATCCTCAAAAGTGTCAATTTGATGTGATTTTTTCCCTCATCAAGGGTGGCATGGAATGACTCTTAATCTTCTAGGATGACTCATCAACCTCATTCAAAATTATCCATTCATGGTCTAGAATGAGTTACAATTCTATGTCTTACCATGTGTGACTCTTGATCATGCTTATTTGAGTCCTCCAACACCATCCTAGGCCATTTAAATGTCTCCTTCATCTTGGTGAGGTTGAGGATCAAGTTTCAAGCTTTTTAAAATTGATAAGAACCTACATTTCATTAAGAAACTTTCTTGGTTCAAGTGGAGACCACAAAAACAAGTTTGTCTTTCCATCCTTGGCCTAGTTCCTTGATTAAAGACTACTATCATAAATTGAAAAAATCTTAAACACTCTGTTTGGAATCATTCTGATCATGCTCAAAACCATCTCCAAGATTAGGTATGGGTGTATTACATCAAATAAGAATTCTCAATATCATGTTTGCTCAACACTAGGTGTCTTAAACCCTATAAATGATGTTATAATCATTGTATACATTCTTCATGAGGATTTAGGAGCATCCTCCCCTATATTTTCTATGTCACATATGTTTCCAAGGAAATATTTTAGGTGTTAATCAAATTTCATGAAAATTCCTCATGAACTACATTTCAAGGCTTGTAATAGTCATTTTTAAGACAAATTCCATATGTTAGTACCTCACACATGCCAAAATAATGATTCATTTAGGTGTCTATAGGTTTTTAAATACCATCCAAAGATTTTCTAGGCCATACCATTCCATTAGAGGAATTTAAAAGACAAATTTTCTTCATCGGATCTTTTGTAGGGTTTAAGTGGTTTTTTAGGTGTGTTTAGGTTCTTAAGAATAGTTCATATAGGTTTGGGCCTTAACCTGATAAAAATGACATAAATTTTAAGTCTATATACCTATTCAACATCCATTAATTCCCTTCGATCCCATGCATGTTGACCTTTGACTTATGATCAAAAGAAGATGACCATTTTTTATTGTTAGACCTACTTGAGAGTTCAAGAAGAACGATTTTTCATGATAAGGTGTAAAATTGTTTTGTGTTAGCTCAAAAAATCTCCCATGATCACCATGATATATATTCACCCTTTTATCACTTCATTTTGCATCATAATTGTACCTTTTCTCAAGTTTTCCCCTGACATGCTTGTATTTGATAGCTTAAGTTTATTGAATGGTGGGTTTTGAAGTTGGAATCTCTTGAATTAGTCTTAGTTTACCTATTAATCCCATAAATTATAGTCAATTTAAGACACATGTATTATACCTTTCAAATAATTTTAACATCCATTCAATAATGTACCATTAACGTTCTTTTCCTTTTGCACACACAAGTCTATATGTTCTCATTAGGCTTAGACTACTAATTTGAAATGAAAACCTCTTAAACCCAATACTTAGTGGATGAATAACATAAATTAGATTTAATGTACATGTCTATAAAATTATGGTAATTAGAAACAAATCCCACATTAGTTTCTCCAAGTTTGAAGACATAAACATCATTGTTATCATAGACCTCAAAAGCCTAGAATCCTCTTACGTCTAAGAATGTAATGAACTAATGATCTTCTTTTAATCAAGGATTTTAACATACTCTAACAACTTATTCCACACCCTCTACATCTTTACTTCACTTATTAAGACCTTAGGCTTTATTCAAAACTTATTCATTCTCTACCCATCTCATTGACATAAGCCTATAGGTGTTCTTTGATATGTATTGACTATTCTAGCACTTTCTTGACCTTATCATAACATCTCAATATTTTATCATTGTTGATATGGTATTATCCAACCTTTTGAAAATCTTATAAACCCTAAAATCACTATAAAAATAGTCTCTCTTACTTTAGTTTACATCAATCCATAGTCAAACCCAAGATGACTATTTTAACCCTAGAGCATCTCTTTTTCCCACTTCATGACTAAGTTTGTTTGCTTGAATGATATAATGGTAGGTGAGTTGAAGTTAACCCTTATAATTATGTCCCTTCTCAATGGTATAAAATTTAATAATATCAAACACTTCCACTTTCATGTGCAGACCTATAAATTATTGGCATACTTGTGGTTTTATCAGTCTTCTCAAGGTAGATGTTTCTGCTTCAAAGAACATAAAATGGTTAGTATGATTTGACCAAGGTTTTTCATTATCATGATCACTTAAAAGGTGTGATATTATGTGATCATCATTGTGACCTTCTTATAATGCATTGAAATCCTATTTAGAGTTGCAAAATTGTATCATCCATCCATCTAAGAACCATGAATATTTACTGGAGAGAATCAAGGTCAAAACCTTCATGACATATTGTCTATCACTTCAAGTGATTTATAAGAGGACTAAGTGATTGATAGAAAAAAATTTGGAGACTTGTTAAAGTGAGTAAAATCTAAAACAATAAAAAAAAACTACCTAGTGTTCATTAAAGCATGATTACCAAGATTTTAATTTAGCTAGGCCTGCATGGACCAAAAAATGTTGGATAATGATGAGAGAGGATAAATTGGACCTTTCATAACCTTATACAATCATCTCTGTGTATTTATTAATCTTCATAACTCTGTATTTGTATAAAACCAACCCTATGGGGTTTTATCAGGGTTTAAGAGATCCTTATACTCTTAGTAATGGTTCATAAAGCATAAGACCTACATTTGAGAACCAATGCCACTATTTGGAAGTCATAGAGGTAGATTTAATTCCCCAAGATCATTCAACCAAATATTCTCTCTCTTCTATGAACTGAGTGCAAACCATTAGACTCTCATAGGCTGAAAAGAAGCTTGATATAGTAGAACAATAGGTTTTTACCTTTTTGGGCCCATAAATTCTTCAAAAACCTAATATTGAATTTGAAAACCCTTGAGGAAGATAACATGATCATCACATGTTGAGTAACTCCCTCCTTTCACATTGAAATCTGATTTTAGATGCCTTAACAAGTGTATTTTAATGTTATAATTAATACTCTCGTAATTTTCTTGGCCACACAAATATTTATATGTTTCATTGACCTAGAGAAAAATGTGTAAGGAAGAAAACACCTTGACATAGCTTTAAAACATGTTAAAGGAATTAGAATGCACTTGATCCTTCTAGTTTGCAACAATAAACATTACCTTAATTAATTCAAATCTACCTTAACTTTTCCAAACACCTAAATAAGACCTTCATGAAGGAGATAAATAACAATATAGACTCTTGACTCACTCTATTAGACCTTGAAAGATACCTTAAGATGAAAATAATTTGACAAGACACATTTTTATGAAAAAATCTTACCAATGGACCAAGACTAAGACTCTCAAAAGGCTAGTAACAAGGTTAGGCAAGACTAGAAACAAAGTCTTGAATTGTAATTACCTATGGTATCCAATTTTGGATAATATATTTGGTGACATCCTAGGACTTCATGCTTTTTATGAACCTTATATTGGTTTCCTAGTCCATCCATTGGGATAAGGAGTCATCTCAACTCAACACAAAACATGACTTGACCTTGACACTTGACCTTTGACCTCTTTAAATAAACTAAATAGATGAATACCTTAACCAACACAACAAAACAAAAATCAAACACACCAAATCAAGGCACACACACAATAAAATAATAAGATAAATCACTATATGACAAAACACTTAGAGGAAAGATAAGGTAGGAAACTACTATGTACAACTAACCTTTCAGAACTTATCCTCATGGATCAAAAGGAAATCTCCTTGAGTTACCTTCATGTCATGAGCAAGAATGGTATAAAAGCTATTGATCATGATTCATTATTTCTTGAATATCTCTTTTATTTACCACCACCTTCTTTGGCTTTACCTCAAATAGATCTACAACCTCAAATATGTCTCCAACAAAGACAAATTCATCTTGACCTTCAATTTTTACCTCATACTATTTTCCATCCCTAGTAATGTGATAGACCTCCAAAGTGACCATGGTTTGATTCATAAAGGTAGTAGTATTTTTAGATTCATCTTATATTGGCTCATTAAATTCCATCTCTTGCTCACCTTGAATAGAATCATATTCATCATATTTTGATACATCATGAAATTGAACCTCTTAGTGATGGCTTATAGGACTTTTTGGCTTATTAGGAGTTTTGTACTTCTTATCAACAAATTCATCTTGTCTTTTTGGAGGTGTGAACCTATCAAACTCTTCAAATTCCTTGAACATTTTCGAGTAGGACTTCCACATGTCCTCAAGACCTCCTTGAACTTATTCATGAGACTCAACAAGATTATCTACCATGATGTTCTTTTCAATATCTTTTTCAAGAATGTCTTCATCATGCTCATTGGATATGATAACAATATTAGCATTCTATTCATGGGCTTTAGATTCACTATCCAAACTAGAGAAATTTATTTCTAGCTCTTCCCAAAAGGTAGTTTATTCTTGGTCACTTGAAATCATGCCATGTTCAATTTCATTCTTCACATTTTATTGAGGTATAATAGGCTAGTAAAATTCTTCACATTACTGAATAGACTCATGACATAACTAAAATTTGTCTTCTTCAAGTTATATATTTTTCCTGTGAGGTTCAATAAGGCTAATATCCAATAAATCTTCAAGAAGACTTAACTCATGTTCAGCTATAACCTACTAAAATTCTATATGATCACATTTCCCTTCATCAAGACTCAATCCATGAGAATTATATTTGTATTCTTATTCATTCGTGAAGAAAGGAAGCTCATCTACCCATTCATGGTTCAATTCATAATGTATCTCTTGTGACAAACCTAATTTGTCCTCTTCTAGGAGGCTACCAACTTCTATAAATTCATGTTTATGTTCACCTTCATGTTCTCGAGGGATCACATACTTTCCAAGAAAGTCCATTTATTCCATAAAACTATGGTATAATTACTACCTTGTCTGATCAATATCTTCTTCTTCACCTTTTTTAATGGATTAACTTTGACAAGAGGTTGTTATCATGTTATATTGCACTCCTCCATTAATACCATTTTCTTCATCATCCTTTAATAATGATTTGCTTCCTTCTTGAAATAGAGTACTACCCAAAAAAAAATTCTCATCATATACACTATAATCACTCTCCTCATAACCTTATTGAGATTCACTTCCAGTTGATTGATTTTCCTTTTCAAGGACTACCACCTCATCAGCTAGTTTTGAAAAGCTCCCCTTCACATCTAAATATCCATTTTCTACCCTCAATGCAAATAATTATCATTCATAAAATGAGGAGGTGGGGGGGAGAGAGACTCCATTGGTTTTATTGAAACCTGATAGTATCCTTACAACCTAGGAATTTGGGAGTACTAGTTTGATTATGATGTTCTTGAAGGGATGGAGAAGGGAATTGAGTTGAGGGTGTTTTATTATTCTCCTTCCACTCTTCAATTACTATATCAAACTTTGATGTGTCTTGAATTTCATGGATGGATGAAAATTTAAGGGTAAGTGAAGATCTTGAAGAAATTGAGAGATCTCTTGAATTGACCTTTGTACACTTCTTTTCCTGACATTGGATGAGCATGGGAGAAGGTTCTTTCTCAAGAGTAGGCATGACATAATTAGGGGTCCTCATCCAAAAATGAATACATGATGGAATTATTTTAGACTCATGAGGAAGTGTAGGTGAAGGGGACATTGGATAGACCACTCTTGATGACATATTATTAGAGATACAATCACTGAGAGGGGGGTAAATTAGTGAGCCTAGATAATTTCAACTTCAATTCTGATTCCTTCCACCTCTTAATCATTTAATACATGCATTCATGAGGCATACATCATTTATAATAATGAAAAGGAAAGATAATGAAAGATCAAACACACAACACATGTCATACATGGGAAACCCTCTTGGGAAAAAAAACCCACTCTCAAGCCTATAAATACATGGACTACTATCCTATAAGATGATTACAAATAAGAGATTGATCAACTCCTTTAGACTAGAAAACCTTGATCATGTCCTCCTAACCAAAGGTATTTAGTGAAACACCTATTTCATAAGGACCACCTACCACTAAGATGATCAACTCCTTTAGACCACTTGCCTTTAGTAAAAAATTGTTTTACAAGGAGAAATTGCCCCTAAGTAAGACCAACTCCTTTAGACCCTCCTTTGATAAGAACACTTCTACCTTAGAAATAATGTCTTCAACACTTGATGATGGCTCTCTAGATATTACACTTCTCACCTTTCAGCAACAACTCTGTCACCCAACACACCCTATTGGCCAAAGCACATTACATACTTGAACCAACATACATAGATAAATTAGGACATATTACATATCCCAACTAACCCCAGCTCTACACACTCAATGCATCCTTCACATAAAAAAAATATATATTTATAGCATAAAAAAACATGACCATATGGTCATACACATAGTCAACACACTGATCTGCCTCTTAGATCAACTAGCATGCTCACATAGACTTCACCTTGCATTCACTCATACCCAAACAACAAGAGAACTATTCTACCAATAGAATTATAACCATCAGGTCATACAAAAATTCCTCAAACTAATTTTCTCATCAACACTTCCATAGGGCACTCTATCCCTCATTCACTCCTCAATTCACATATACAAGCCACTCTCAAAACTCTCCCAAGTCTCTCTCAAATAGCCTCTTGAGTATACTCACCCATTCTACCTCTTCTAGGTTTATTAGGCCCAAAGACCTATGTGATCACCTTCAACACCTTGCTCAAACTAGCATGCCTGATCCTCTTCACTCTCTACTAGTCCTCACTAACTTGTACCTTCTTTTTCAAAGGTTATCTCCCTCACTTGGCTCCACACTCGTACTCCCTCATTCTAGTCTAACAGGTCTAGAACCCAATACATGTGGTTCTACTATATATAGAGCAATCATGAATTAATCAAAACCATAATATTTCTTTGTCGACCATAAAACATGCATTCACCCTTAAGGCATCTCATATGGGTCACACTTAAGCATTATCCCCTTTCAAAATAGGCCTAAGTCACTGTTAGGTCCCATGGAGACCCATTCACCCATTTGATACATCTCTAAGCAAATTAAGAACACAAGACCATTTAAAAATGCATACATCCACTCCTTATGTCCCTTAAGACATCCTCAAATGAGAAAAATCACTTTAGCTCACCTGTGCATGTGTTCAAACAACTCAAATAGAGACCTTATACACAATAATGCCAATAATGAACATACAATCAACTTATTAAGCATCATTGATACTTAAGATAGATTGATCACACCTCTAAAAACCATATAGATTAACTTCATGGAGTCTAAAACACTCTCCAATATCTAATTCACTATGAAACATTGAAATAATAACTATATAATCTTTAATATCCTTTTTGGGTCACTTATAGTTCAAAATATGGAAACACAATCAACTTTAGAGCATTATATATTTGTTTTTACACAATTCCAAATCTTCTAATTTATATAACCAAATGTGCCTTGGTGTCCTCTACCACTTTTATTTTTACTAAAATAACAAATTCATCTTTTTATCAAAAGCTATGGTCTAAAAACTAGTCACTAGTCTTTCCTTCATAAATTCAAATATTCAAATGCAAATGATCATAGTTAAAATTTGAACACTATGCTCACATCTTGTGAATCCTTAACACATGATCAATCTCACACCGTAGATCTTATCCAAGCTTTAACACATAGTCTACCAAAGCCAAATGTTAAACTTTTGTCACACTAACCTCATCTCATACAATCTAGGAACTTTGACTCAACATGTTCTATCTATCTCTATGGATTAGTCAAGACTTTAACAATCAATGCTCATTATTCAATCATTTGTATGAATGTCTGATCGATGTTGGATCCTTATCCTATACCTTTGCTCAGATGTTAAACATTGTGAGTATATCCTCATATTGCTACCTCTATAATCCTTATAATCAATGTACATCATTGATCTTTCTCAAGCTTTAACACTTTCAAAAAATACTATGGGGACCCTATCAATATGCCTGAGTAGCCATTTTTTATCTTTAATAACTTCTATTGCATTTCAATGTAGGGTCTCAAATTTAGACCAGATGATCTCCTTACATATGAAAATCTAACCATATAATAAATAACTCTTGAAACTCTTGCACATGTGATATATAATGCCATAAAGTGACTTCTAGGAAACTTCTGTCACAGAGCCAACCATGTCAAAATATGTCTAGGAGACCAACTTTGCTCCTGCATAACTTATATTATGCTTCATTGCATGATCTCAAATTTAGCACAAATAAACTATGCTCAAAACTCAACAAACCCATATGATCAAAATATCTTGAAACATTCACATGTGCAATAAATAACACCATAAAAATTCTCACTCAACTCTTTATATCATACTGTAAAATTGGTTGTGGGAAAACACAGTCAATCTACCTGAGAGCCCAAATTTTGACATCTATATCTCTTGATGCACTACATATCATGATCTTAAATTTAGTGCAAACAAACTAGGCCAAAATTTAACAAACCCATATGATCACCTTCTCCTGAATCATCCACACGTGCAAGTGATGGCCTCATCAACATGCTTACTTGGCTCTTTCTAGCCACTTTGCAAATATGGCTATGGGAAAACAATGAAATCTATTTGAGAATCTAACTTTTCACCCTCATATCTTTAACTATGCTTTGATGCATGACTTAAGATTTGTCACAAAACAAATAGGGACTACAGTGATCACAACCATATGACCAACTCCCCTTGACTCATTCCTATGTGGCAATGGTGATGTCATCAAGCTTCCTACTCAAATTTTTAGCCACTATACCCAAAGTGTCTATATGAGAACTATGATCAACTAGATGAAATCCACTTATGCACACAAGCTATCCAAGTATATATAACATCTTAGGGACCAATTTCACATGTTCAAAACTCCATACTTATCCTTGATCCTCTCTAGCCATATCAATACTAAAGATCAACCAATCAATCCTTCAAGCATACAAAAACAAGCACATTACACACTTTGTCATATAAGAACAAGCACATTTCACACTTTTTCATTGTAACTTAGACTATCAAGGTACTTCATCCACTCACTAGGACATCTCCATGACACCACCATGACATCATCATGAAAACTCTCCAATAATCTCCTCCTTTGTCATTGATGTCAACACTCATCAATATAACAATATATAGCTCACATTCTCTATCTTCAAAGCACTCACACAAATAGGAACTCTCTCCCCAACAAGAAATTCTTCCCCATTTGACACAATGACAAAGTGGGCACAATCTAATCTTAAGGACCTAAAAAGATTATCAAATAGGAAAGGACCATTTTGGAAAGATGATACAAACTCCCCCTTACCTTGAATAAACCTCTTTTTATTTTGACAACTTCCTCTTTCTCTATGACAACACTTCAAATACATCTGAAGGGACACCCCCTAATATTTATGAGTAAATTTACCACTTGAGCATCTTCAAATCTCCACACACCATGAAGAACCACCACACAAGCTTTAAACCTTTTTTCTTAAGATAATACCATGACCATCAACAAAGAATCATACCATTCAATAATCAAGAAACGTGTTCTAAACCAAATTGAGAACTCACCTTGAATACATTCATGCTTTGATCTTTTGGAGAAACTAAAAAAAATCACTCTTCTTCTCACTAGGCTAGTCTAGTCCTCTTGTAGCCCTACCTAGAACTTGAAGAGTCCACAACCTTTAGTAGACATAAATTCAGGACCTAAAAATTCATATCTAGAGCACTCTCATATGCCACCTCAATCAAACCAATTTATAAAAATAATCCCATTTTTTGTAACATACTTCCTTCACAAACCTACTAGCCAATAAGCCCTCCATTTTGACATAAACAAGAATAACTTGATAATCATAAAGCTTAAAATATTTATGAAGCTTGATTTGACCACCCAATTATCCCACCTAAACTCATAAGGTAGACCACTTTTCTAGCAGAGCCCAAAACCCTAAAATCTTAAAATAATAGGTACAACAAACCTCCTTTTAGTCAATGCGCACCTATAAAACTACTTACACACCTAGAGACACCCATTTCACACTTCTAAACCAAGATTTGAGATTCTATACCTTTAGTAAATCATACATCCTATAACCCATTTTAGGTCTGCTTGCCCTTGAACTAAAGACAAATAAAAATGAGAGCACTCAAAAATCCTCAATTGGAACCTACATACCTTTAAACCTCAAGAACACCTAGATCATACCAAAAATAAATGCATGGACCTTTCTGAGCACTAAACACTTATTGACATTTTCATCAATCTCATTAAGCCACCTGGAACCACCCAAATTGACTCTGTATTACAGCTCCTTCACAAACCTACTAAAACATACTCATGAAATTTGTTGCTCCCCCTTAACAAAAGACATTATTTGATTGGAATTATCATTTTGAGCTCATAAACTTGCTTCTCCACTGAAAGGAGTTCCTTAAGAATCATAGATAGAGACCTCCTCTACACCACAATGTTTTATGATGGTGTAAAACCAGGAGTTGCCCATAACTCCTCATATTCCTTCTCCTCCTTCGACATCTGATACTTATAGTTCTTCTTCTTCTTCTTTGGCTTAACTATGACAATTGGTTCCTTTTCTATATCACTCTCCTTCTCTTCTAAGATATAATTGATAACACATGGAGATAACACAAATTCATGACATACCTTTTAATCTAAAGAATCCACCTTGTATTTTGGAATCTCATTACTAGATACTGAAAATTGATGTTCTTTGTATGAAACTTTCTCAACAACAACATAATGTTATCTTGGATCTATACACACTTCAAAACTAGCCTCAACTAGTACCTTGGTCTTCTCCTTGAGCTTGGTCTCTTTATTTTTAACATATTTAGACTTTTGATTTTCTTTTTCTAACTAAATAGTTGACACATTCTCTGCTTCCAACTTATCAATAAAAGCTGTCAATAGAAACTCTTGACTTTCCTTTATTTATGATTCTTTTTCTACCTTGGCAATCAATCCATCAAGACTCTTGGACTCAAAAAAGTTAGTATCCTTAGTCTTTACTACCTCAGGTCTCCATACCATAGTTTGACCCTTCTTATCTTTTGTAGCCATCTTACCTACTTCACCTTTGAGTTTAGAATGATCTCTAACATAGCCCTATAGAGTAACTTTCTTATCAACCTTTGGACTAGTGTGATTAACATTAATAATATTTGGTTTCCATACCTGAGTTTTTCCTTTATCAAATGTTCTAGGAGATTTATATTCTTTGACATACTTTGAAGACCTCTTAACATCTTTTGGAAAGAATCTAGAAATATGTCCACTTTTATGAAACCTAAAACAAATAACATCATTCATACCTTTTGCTTGATGATAATATTGATCTTCCTTTTCTATTTGGATAGAGGGTAAATCCTCTTGGCATTCTTGTATCTTATTCATATCTGATTCCTTCTTTGCAATAGCAGGTAGTCCACTTTGATTAGGATTATCCTTCAATGTCTTTGGTCTCAACACCATTAAGTGACCTTTAGGAGCAGAATGCTTCTTCAAACTTTTCTTACAGAATCTAGCAATATGTCTTACTTTATTGAAACTATATCAAATAATATCATTCAACATACCTATTGACTAATATGAGTTATGATTTCTCCAAGACTAATTATTTCTTCTTCCAAGGCTCCATTAGGATACATTATTGGTTGACTTCATTTTATAGTCCTTAGATCTATGACCATAATTACTACATGTATAACAATGACCATGAAATAAACAAGCATACCTTATAGCATTAGGTTGTGTAATTGACCTTTTGACATTGCTCTTCAAGTTTTAATTATTATTCACTTGCTCAAGCTTCTCATGTTTCATTTCCATCTTGTCCAACTTGACTATAGCAAGTTCATGCTCATTTTTACATGACTTCATTTCAACCTTAAATTGATTGCACTCATCTTCTTTTGCTTTCAGATTTACATTTATAGTCCTTAACTGATCCTCAATAATATTGATCTTTTCTTCATCCTTTTTAACCTTGTTATCCATGTCTTTCAATCTATATGCATGTAATACAGTAGACTTGATGTGTTCTTAATACTTATTTTATTCTTTGTTTTCATTTTTTCTACTATTATTTCAAGCTTCTTTATCAAACATGACGTCCTTTTTATTTAACAAAAACTTGTTTTGGAGTCTACTAGTTGAACCTTGAGATCATTGATAACATTCTCATTCCTTTTGGCATCTTTCTTCAAAATACATATATGTTCTTTAAGTTCCTTGATCATAACCTTCCACTATTGATTTTATTTCTTCAACTTCTTAGCCATATTTGTACCCATTGAGGATCACCTTCAAGCTATTAGGATTTCTCTAAAGGACCTACTCTAATACCAATCGTAAGAGGTAAAATCACTGGGGCTGAAGTAGTGAGCCTAGTAATTTCAACTTTAATTCCAATTCCTTCAAACTATTAATCATTTAATACATACATTCATCAAGCATACATCATTTAAAGCAATGAAAAGGAAAGGTAATACAATATCAAGCACATAACACATGTCATACATGGGAAACCCTCTTGGGGAATAAAACCCACTCTAAATCCTACAAATACATCAACTACTATCTTATAAGATGATTACAAACAAGAGACGGATCAACTCCTATAGACCATCAAACCTTAATCATGTCCTCCTGACCAAAATTATTTAGTAAAACACCTATTTTACAAGGAGTAATTGCCCCTAAATAATACCAACTCCTTTAGACCCTCCTTTGATAAGAACACTTCCAGCTTAGAATTGATGTATACAACACCTTATGATGGATCTCTGTATATTATAATTCTCATATTTCAATAATAACTCTATCACCCAACACACCCTATTATCCAAAGCACATTACATAATTGAACCAACATACAAAGATCAATTAGGACATATTACATATCCCAACTAACCCCACTCTTCAACTCTACACACTCAATGCATCCTTCATAGAAACAACTATGCTTACAATACAAACAAACATGATCATATGGTCATACACATAGTCCACACACTGATCTACCTCTCAGATCAACCAACATGCTCACATAGACTTCACCTTGCCTTTACTCACACTCAAACAATAAGAGCATTATTCTTCCAACAGAATTATGACTAATAGGTCATACATATATTCCTTAAACTGATTTAATCAACTCATCCAAAGGGACATCTACCCCTCCTTCACTCCTTAATTCACATAGACAATCCACTCTCAAAACTCTCCCAAGTCTCTCTCAAATAGCCTCTTGAGTATACTCACCCATTCTACCTCTTCTAGGTTTATTAGGTCCAAATACCTATGTGATCACCTTCAGGACCTTACTCAAACTAGCATGTCTAATCCTTTTTTATCTTTGTTTGTCCTCACTGACCTATACCTTCTCTTTCAAAGGTTATCTCCTTCACTTGGATCCACACTCACACTCCCTCATTCCAGTCTAACAAGTCTAGAGCCCAAAAAAATTGGCTCTACTATATATAGATCAATCATGAATTAATCAGGACCATAATATTTATTTATCAGTTATAAAACATGCCTTCACCCTTAAGGCATCTCATATGGGTCACACTTAAGCACACTCCCCTTTCAAAATAGGCCTAAGTCACTTTTAAGTCCTATAAAGACCCATTCACCCCTTTGATACATTTTCAAGAAAATTAAGAACACATGACCATTTAAAAATACATAGGTCCACTCCTTATGTCCCCTAGGACATCCTCAAATAAATCAAAGTCGCTATAGATCACCTATGCTTATACTCAAAAAACTCAAATAGGGACCTTATACACAAGAACACCATTAACGAATATATAGTTAACTTATTAAGCATTGTTCATACTTAAGATAGATTGATCACACCTCCAAAAATGACATAGAATAACCCTATGGAGTCTACAACACTCCCCAATATCCAATCCACCATGAAACATTAAAACAACAACTAAATAAGCTTGAATAACCTTTTTAAGTCACTTATAGTTTAAAATATTAAAACATAATCAACTTTGGAGCACTATATCTTTGTCTATACTTAATTTCATATCTTCTAATTCATATAGATAGATGTGCCTTGGAGTTCTCTACCACTTTGATTTTTACTAAAATATCAAATTCATCTTATATCAAAATCTATGGTCCAAAAACTAGACACTATTATTTCCTTTGAAAATTCAAATATTCAAATGCAAATGGTCATAGTTAAACTTTGAACACTATGCTTGCATCTCATAAATCCTACACTTAGGATCAATCTTGCACCATCAATCTTTTCTAATCTTTAATGCAAGTCTACCAAAGCCAAATGTTAAAAATCTATCACATTAACCTCATCTAGTGAAATATCGGAACTTTAACTCAACGTGTTCCATCGATCTCTATGGATTAGTCAAGAATTTAATGATCAATGCTCATCATTTGATCATCTGTATGAATGTCTGCTCTCCATTCGATCCTTATCATGTACCTTTGCTTAGATGTTAAACATCATGAACCTATCCTCATATTATTTCCTCCTCAATCCTTGGAATCAATGTACACCATTGATCTTACTCGAGCTTTAACACTTGCAAAAATGACTATGGGGACCATGTCAATATGCCTGAGTAGCCATTTTTTATCCTTAATAACTTTTATTCTGCTTCAATTCAAGATCTCAAATCTGGACCAGATGATTTCCTTACATAGGAGAATTCAACCATATAACAAATATATCTTGGAAATCTTACACATGTGATATATAACACCATTAAAGTGATTTCTAATAAATTTCTATCACAAAGCCAACCATGTCAAAATATGTCTAAGAGACCAACTTTTCTCATGCATAGCTTCTACTTGACTTCATCACTTGATATCAAATTTAATACAAATGAACTATGATAAAAATAAAACAAACCCATATGATTAGATTATATTGATACCTTCAAACATGAAAGATATAACACCATAAAAATGTTCACTCTATTCTTTATATCATACTAAAAAATTAGCTAAGTATGGGAAAACATAGTCAATTTGCCTAAGAACCCAACTTTTCACATCAATATATTTTAATGCACTACATCGCATGATCTAAAATTTAGAAAAAATAAACTAGGTCTAAAAATGAACAAACCCATATTATCACCTTCTCCTAAATCATCCACACATGCAAGCGGTGACCTTTTCAACATGCTCACTTAGCTCTTTCTGTCCACTTTGCAAATTTGGCTAAGTATGGGAAAATAATGAAATATGTCTAAGAAACCAAATAACCATGATTTGATGCATGACTTGATATTTGGTAAAAAAACAATATGGACAACAATGATCACAACCATATAACTATCTCCCCTTGACTTATTCCCATGTAGCAATGGTGATGTCATCAAACTGCTTACTCAAATTTTCTGCCACTGGACCCAAAATGTCTAGATGAGAACTATGATCAACCAAATGAAATCCAATTATTCACACAAGCTCTCCAAAGTATATATAACCTCTTAGGGACACCTTACACATGTTCAAAACTCCATACTTATCCTTGATCCTCTTTAGCCATATCAAAATTGAAGATCAACCAATCAATCCTTCAAGTATACAAGAATAAGCACTTTGCACACTTTGTCATATAAGAACAAGCACATTTCACACTTTCTCATTGTAACTTTTACTATCAAGTCACTTCATCCACTCATTAGGACATCTCCATGACACCACCATGACATCATCATGACAACTCTCCAACACATATTACAACTTGGACTGGGTTTGGAGCAAAATATAGTTGACTTGGAGTAGGAGAAGGCATATAAGACTAAATCTATAGGATTTTATACCTCTCTTCAAGTATTAATCTATTCTCAATACATTTAATCATCCATCTTATTTCTAAAACTTCATTAATTGGCAAATGTTGGTTTTCCCTCTCAATAGTTGCCCACTTATTCTTAACTAGATGTAAGAAACTTCTTTTTTTCTGAATGATCTCACTCTAATTGGAAGGGATAGGGATAATGTTGAGCCTAATTTATCTATCAATCTCCATTATTTGCATTTCATATTCGAATATAATTTATTTTAGGGATTCAGTAGTATTATCATAGCTTTGACAAGGTTACTAGAATGATAAGTAGGTTGCCAAATAGGTTGAGTTGGATTGGGAGAAAACATATAAGGCTATTGATAGCCTTGGTGAGGCTAATGTGTTATTGCTTGATAGTCAGTTAGGGTGAATCCATGAATACCATCAACCTTATATAAAGAATGTGAAGGCATAAAGTATGCATTTTGACCAAAAGAATGGTTAGAATACAAACCAATTTTCTAATTTTTAGACACTTGGGCTACTTATATAACCTTTGGTTCACTTGGAGTTGCCATTAAGTTGACCAAAACATCAATAAATCTTTAATGGATGAAATCTTGTGTCCTAAAAGGCATGATATAATAATTATCATAAAAATCTTACACCCTTGAGGAGGTTGTTCAAGCCTCCTCACTTAAGTGATATAATGGAGACACCTCTAGGCTTTAGTTGGCCTAATTAGTTAGGTGAGTCTCTATATAGGGCTAGCTTCATTCATCCTATCACCCTAAAATTACTAATAAACTTATTACTTGCTAGGAAAAGGGGAAGAAAGCTAAAAGTAAACTAAACTAGGAGGTGATTCACCAAGTTAACACCATCCACTTGACTATACTTCACTAATAACATGAATTAGGCATAAATCTGATCATACTAATCAACAAGGACCTTCAAGCATGAGTGTTTCAACATGGAGGTCCTAGACAATGTGATAAATAGAAGGGCTAATCAAGAGGCTTAAGAAAGACATTAATGATTGAAATCCACTTCTAAAATATGGAAGGTTTTACAAACTCACCATGTGACCTGAAAGAATACAATCCATTTGTAAAGAGATAGGAGAGGATAAATGAGAGAGAATGAAGGAACTACTACTAGCATTCATCAATAATCACATAAGTACACTGATTGTAAGCATTTGATAAGGTAATAAATAAATTTATTTAATATGCAAAGTCATAGTACAAGTGTTTAGTTGAGTGGAGATGCACCATAGTCATCCAAATCCCATAATAAACCATTCAAGGTAGCATATATAGAAGAATGTGAGAAGGGGGGGGGGGGGGGAGAGAGAGAGAGAGAGAGAGAGAGAGAGAGAGAGAGAGAGAGAGAGAGGTGTAGGAGATGCATATTACAAGTGTCATCTCATGAGGAACAAGTTAAAAGCAAGAAAACTATCAAAGAGCAATCCAATATAAACCTCCTTACAAGTGTTAACTTAATGTGATCCTCTCCCTCATCAAGGGTGGATTGGAATGACTCTTCACCCTCTAAGATGACTCATCAATCTCATTTAAAATTGCCCATTCTTGGTCTAAAAGGAGTTCAAGTCTATGTATTACCATTTATCACTCTTGATCATGATTCTTGGAGTCCTCCAATTCTAACCTAGGCCACTTCAATGTGACTTTCATCTTGGTGAGGCCAAGTATCAAGTTTCAAGCTTCTTTAAATTAATAGGAAACTATATTTCATTGAGAAACTTGTTTGGTTCAAGTGGAAACCAAAAAAACAAGTTTGTCTTTCCATCTTTGTCCTAGTTCCTTGGTTTAATAATACTATCACAACTTTAAAAACTATTAAACACAATTTAGGTAATCATTCTATCTTTATTCATTCTCAAAACCATCTCCAAGATTGAGGTATAGGTGCATTAGGTCAAATGGGAACTCTTAATAGCATGTTTGATCAACACTAGGTATCTTGAACCCTAAAAATATTGTTGTAATCATTATATACCTTATTTATGAGGCTTTAAGATCATCCTACCATAACTTATCTAGGTAAAAATGGTTACAAGGAACCCTGTTGGGTGTCACTCAGTCAAATTTCATGAAAATCCCTCAAGAACTGCATTTTAGGCCTATAATAGTCATTTCTAGGCCAAATTCCATACAAAAATACCTCATGCATTATTAATGATTCATTTAGGTGTATATAGGTGTTTAGATAACATCCAAGGATTTTATAGGCTTTACTAATCCATTAGAGGCATTTAGAAGACTAATCTTCTTCATCGGTCTCTTACAAGGTTTAAGCAAGGTTTTAGGTGTGTTTAGGTTCTTAAGGATAGTTCATAAATGTATATTTCATAACCTTAGAAAAAATTCCACAAAGTTTAATTTCAAAGACCTATTCAACATCCTTAAACTCCATTGACTCCCATGTAAGTTTACCATTGAATTTTGAGTAAAAGAAGATGACCATTTTTGACTTTAGGCTTGCTTGAGATCTCGAGAAGAATGATTTTTCATGATAACGTGTAAAAGTGTTTTATTTTAGTTCCAAAACTCTCCCCTAATCATCACTATATATTTTCACCCTTTTATCTCTTCACTTGTCATAATAAGTGTACCTTTTCTCAAATTTTATGATGATATGCCTGTAGGTGATAGCATGCATTTATTAAATGGTGGGTTTTAAAGTTGGAATATCTTGAGTTAGTCTTGGATTTCCTATTGATACCATAAATTTTAAGAACTTTAAGACACCTTTATTATATCTTTGAAACTATTTTAACATCCATTAAACATTATACCATTGGCATTCTCTTCCCTTTGTGCTCACAGGTATGTATGTTCTCATTAGGCCTAAACTGCTACTTTGAAATGAAAACCTCTTCAACGTAACACTCAATAAATGAATAAGATAAATTTTATGTAATCTAAATGTGTAAACCATTATGGTAATGAAAAATATAATCCTATATTGGTTTCTATAAGATATAATACCTAAACATCATTATTCTCCTAGACCTCAAAAGCCTAGAATCCTCTTACATCTAAGAATGTAATGTGGTTATGATATTATGTCAATAAATGATTTTCACACATTCATAAAATTCCTAAATATTATAAAAAATTACACAACTTATAAGGGCATAAAGGTAGATTCAATTACCTAAGATCATTCGACCATATATTCTCCATCTTCTATGAACTAAGTGTAAACCATTGGACTCTCCTAGGCTACCAAGAAGCTTGATATAGGAGAAGAATATGGTTTTCCCTTCTTTGGGCTTGAAAATGATTCCAAAATATTATCTTAAAACTGAAAACCAATGAGGAATCTCACATGATCCTCACATGATGAGTAACTCCCTCCTTTTATGTTAAAACCTGATTTTATGCCTTAACAAGTGTATTTCAATGTTATAATTCATCCTCTTCACATTTTGTTGGACCTACCAACATTTTTATGTTTAATTAACCTATATAAACGTGTATAAGGAATAAAACACCTTGACATATCTTTAAAACATGTTAGAGGTCTAAAAATTCACTTTATCCTTCAAGTTTATAAAGATAAACATTACCTTGCTTTCTCCAAATCTACCTTAACTTTTACAAACACGTAAACAAGACCTTCATGGATGGGATAAATGACAAGACAAATTCTTGACTCACTTTCTTATATCTTTAAATATATCTTAATATGACAAGCACTTGACAAGACACCTTTTTATGATAAAATTTGACCAATGGTCCAAGACCAAGACTCTCAAAAGGCTAGTAATAAGGTTATACAAAACTAGATGCAAAGTTGTGAATTATCCTTACCTATGGTATCCAATTTTATATTTAAAAAACCTTCATTTATTATGAAAGGATTACCCAAAAAATTTCTTGTCTCTTTCTCTTCTTAAAGCTCCACTTACCTATCCCAAAAGATTGTCTCCAGTTTTTTTCCATAGGAGTTAAGATCACCAGATCCTTGTTTTATGTGTTCCAGATCATATATCCATAAGAGGTACACTAAACACAATACTAAAATTAGATCATGATTATTATAAAATATTTTAATTAATATTTCCACCTTAGGTTTAGAGCATGTGGTTTTATGAAACTATGTTTATTCTAATTTTAGCACACATAAAAAATATGTGTATAAACATTGTCATGCTTTTTAATGTATTTTAATCTCTCATTATGTTATATTTTTTTTAATGTGAGTTTGAGCATGCATATAAAATAAAGGTATAAATACCCTCTCATTTTATGCCTTGATAGTTTTGACAATCTCAATATATGTGACTATGCATTTAAATCTCAAAAGAGTACCAGTATCAATAAAAATTTGGTGGTCATGTGCCTTGATACATTTTATTATATATAACACTAAATCTTAGTAACACACAATCTTCATAAACTAAGATATGATAAGACTATTAATACTCAATCCCAATCAAATTTAGTGAAAGAATTGAAGGATTTCACCAAAACATAAATATTTAATTTAAATATGCCTAAAACTAATTTATTATAGATTTTGAATTTCATAGAACATAAATTCATCCAAAAATAATTAGGCCCTACAAAAATACAAACAATTAATTTAAACTAGCAAAACATAAATTAATATTCCCTAAAATAAAACATGAAAAATAGTAGAAATTTTCCTACACATTTGTAGACACCTAATTTTGGTGTAGGAAATTTTATTTTCTATTACATTAGTATGTTTATGTGCATATGGATCATTGGTTCAAATTAAGCTCTTATTGGTGCAGTTTCCCTTGTGTTGGGCCTTGTATTATCTTCTATTATCTTATATTGTCCTTAAAAAACATTATTTACTTTGGGTTAATGATAATAATAACATTCAATCTTAAAATATTTAAAACCTACATATCAACTATATATTTTCCATAATACAATCATAGACATTCCCATAATGTCCATGTTAGGACCGTGCATAGGTAAAGGTATTGAAGATTACATTATAAAAATGGTCAAAGTTTTCATCCAAAGGTAAAATCTATGTTGATAATATTTACAATTCTCCAAGATTATAAAAGATTTCGTGGAGCTAGTTTTTCCTATGGGAAATAACAAACCTACTCATTTAAATTACTAACCACCTATTTACTAACAATAGTATTTAATTTACCTACTAACAACTTAAACTACTAAAGGTGTTTATGTGCCACATTAATAATAAATAGCACACTAATATAAATAAATTAAATTTAGATCATATAACCCAAAACCCCCTTTGATCCAAAAAAGGGTATAGAGGATGATCCAAATCTATGACTATGAAATCATCAAAAGTCTTTGCTACAACTGGCACACTTTACATCATGGTACTAAACAACTAGTACCACTTTCAAGAATACCACTATCCCACAAACTAAGGCATGAATTGTGAACAAGATCAAGGCATACTCATCCCCTCTAAGCATTTTATAACGTACTATACTAGAACATGATGAATGCTTACTCAAATACATTTATCCCTATCAAGTCTCAAATAAAAACCCTTCAATCTCATTTTGTGTATGGCACATCTTCCTAATACACAATGATAATAAATAATGTTTTCTCAACTTGATGTTGTTAAAAAATTACCTACCAACTTGTACAATCACTGACAATTGATTAAAGGTCATCCAGTATCTTCCCCCTTTTAAGTGAGAGGTGAGAAGCCCTTGAAGTGATAAAAAATCAAACAACTCTATCTACTCCTCGTAAACAATATTAATAAATTCAAAAACCAAAATTTATAGAAATAAACACACATCTATCTATTTAAAATTACCACAATAGTATATCTTGATCTTGGACCTAGTAGCTTATACAAGATGGGTGTGTCGATGACTCTATTAGATCTTTGGGGATGTATAAACCATAAAATGTTAAGACATCATCTCTAATAGCATAAAAAACATAAAATATTGTTACAATCATGGTTTCAAATCATTTTTTCAATCTTAGATACAAACTAGGGTGTCGAATTTGATTGAAAAATAAACCCACTGGATGTTACAACACTTTGTGTCTTCATTTTTAAGACATGTTTGTCATAAAACATGTAAATGTATATCTCAAATCAAATAAATAACCACTCCAATGTGTCTAGAATGTCTCAAAACCTAGGAAAATACTAGTTACATGACTACCTTAGGGTAAAAACTCAATTAGATGCAAAAATCATAAAAAAAATTACAAGAATTACACCCTTATATCTCCAAAATCACACTTTGTCACTTCTTTTACAAAAATATATATTTTTTTTAAAGAATATTCCAAAAATATTATTTTGGGGAAAAAATAATGTTTGACAAAAAATATGCTTTGATGGGTTTTGAACCTCAGACCTCTTAATGAAAGTGTCTTACAAAATAAGATCAACCAACTCCTCTATAATATTTCATAAAAAATATATTCACAATAATATTTTTAAACTTTTTTTTTTTTTTTTTTAATGTTTGTGCATGTACAATATTTTTACCCAAATATTCACTATGATATTTACAATTACATTTGGATTCCTTTTCTATTGGCCCCACTCAACGTAGCAATTTTGAAAGAAAAAAATGAAAAGTAAATATTTCAAACAAATGCCCTATGCTATACTGACCAACATGACATTATTTACTGAAAAACATTGTACAATAACTATAGAAAATTTTTAAGAGGTCATATAGATGTTGTTTGGCCTTTAAATACCATACAATAGAGAGGATAAAAAATTTTGCAAACTGATTTAGGGATATTTAATTCAATATTTTTGCATCAACATGCCATAAAACCTTTGCTTTAAGTTTGGGAGTTTTAAAATTCATGAAACTAGGGTTTTAATGATATAAAATCCTTATAATATTATTTTGTATGCATCTAAATTCACTTGCCTACATTATTGTCACTAATATTCTTATTAGTCGACACTAATTCTGCTCATCTAATTTATTCCCTTTCATCCCGCTAATTTATCCCCTCTTTTCTAATTATTTATCTAATGCCCCCCTTTAATTATTCATCATCTACTAACCTTATTCATTTCCACTTCATCATTAATTTATCCTAAATCCCCATTATCACATCTTAAACCCCACTTATCTATTATTTGGGAATTTTAAATTCCCATGGCCCACCTACCCACCTACTAGTCTATCCCTAGGATCTCCTACACCCCTAGTCCCTAATCACTCACCTAATCCCTATATAATCCATCCCTAAGCCTAATTAATCCCTAATAGAATTCTAGAATTTGAGGATTCTAGAATCCTTTCTATTCTAACCCCTCCTCTCTAGAAACCTCTAAATCTAGAGGCTTCCAAGGAATTTTAAATTCTTTTCAATTATCCATCATTAATCGCATTCAACTAACTTCAAATCTCATCCATTGATCTTTCCCTCCTCTTTTTATTTAAACCACTCAATTCCTTCATGGAAGGAAACATATAAATTTATATAAAATCCATGTCCATGAATCCATAATCAAACATCCACAATCAAGCATCACTATGTCAAAAAAATTAGTTAAGGTAATCAATCCAATCCTTTCATTTTTCATTTGTTTGATCATGATTTGGAGCATTTAGCTTTTAGGATGAAATTCAAGTATGAATGTTTCATTTTCCTTTCCGTTTTATTCTAAATTTTAATAGTGGATTGATATTTTGAGTAGATTTAGATTAATTACATAATCTCAAATCCATTGTGATCAAAAAATATATCTCACATTAGCGACCACAGTGGGACAGGTAACTTCTCTCAAACTAACATTTTATACCTTGAAAGTATTTTTCTTGAGTCTACAAGTGAAGAATAATTGATGGCTGAAAATTACAAAATTTGGTGTATGGATATCTCTAAAGTTTTTTGAGTAGTATCTTCAATTAATATTAACTTAATCCTATTATTATCTCTACATGGTCACTGATGTGTGTTCATAAAATCATTGAATGAGTACTTTTTTGATAGCCTTAAATTCTTCTTACTTTTAGATAATTTTTTTCACAATTTGGGGGATATATTGTGATCTAGGTATAAATTATTAATTTGTTATTCTTACATTTTAATCACCTACTTGTGTTGTCTGTGATATTTCATGTATATGATCTGTCATAAGACTACATTTATTTAAGGTACTTTGGGTCAAATGGATAACATTTAGATTTATTGCATTTTCATATTATTTTATTCTTAACCCCTGTGATATGTATACAATATTGGAAAACATTCTCTTTTCATTAAGATGTAATAAGCATTTGTACTTTGTTTTAAAACTCTCAGTTCAACACAAGTTAGGAGGGCATCAATAAAAGATGAATAATATGGCCTTACACTTGTGATTCAATGGCTCCTTTATTTAGTTAAAATATCAATAGTTTTAATATTTCTAGTAAAATCAAAATCAGCCTTTGTCTTAGGAGTATCCATCCTTGGCACTCCATTTGATGCTACCAGTCAGACTCCTATAGAAATGATAGGTATAATAGTTTTACTAACCTTGTCATCAAATCAAAGAATTTCAAATTCCTTATATGTCACATGTCTTACTTATTGAACATCATGACTACGCTTTATCCTTCAATGCAAGACATTATTCCCCCAAACTAGTTGCACTAACATCACTCTTCACTATATAAAATAATTTCTCAATGCTCTTGACTTGTCTTTTTCCCACCCTAGAGTTACCATTCTGCTATGCATCTTTTACCCACCGTTCCCACCTACTCATAGATTCTCTCTTGTGCATGATCTTCATGACCCTACCTTACTCAACACTTTCAGATCTTCCACCTAACCTTCCTCATCTTTTCCCACACCTCCAAAATGCCCACAATTTTAGCATGAAATGTTGTGGTTTTTCTCAATCCAAATTATGGTATTTGGTTTCAGTTTTTAGATTAGGTTATTTTAGTTTAGCATGACCTTGGATTCCATTTTATTTAGTAATTAATGCACATGCTACTGATCTATATCCCAACATACATTTGAAATCTTTTCATATTGAATAGTTTTTTGTCTAGTCTTAGATATCATAGGGGGTTTCATAATTGAATAAAAGAAATAGTCCAAGGATTACTTTAAAGTTTTAAGGCAATATCATCAAAGCATAATTTGTATAGTATTAAATAGATCCTCTTTTTTTTAAATAATATATTAAATAATAATAATAAGAGTCATTTTAAATACAAAGTTTATTTAGTGGATTTTCCCAAGGATAAATTTGGTAGGAAAATTTTTATCTCACTCAATTTTATCTATCCAACTATTAACAATGTGCTTGCCAAGGCATTTAATGAAAGGTAAAGTTGGTTCAATTAATAATCATTTGTTTTATAGGTTGATTGGTTTCAAAATAAAATAAAATAGTGTTGCTAATCATTTGTTTGATCTTACAAGTCTCATTGGTCCAAAGTAAAATTATCAAAAATAGTAACATTCATTGTGCAAGTTACCTCTCAAAGTCGACAATCAAAATCATTAAAAATAATCAAATTTAATCACTTGTCTACTAACATCATTTGTAGAGTTATTAACTATTTGTTTGCCTTTAAATTCTTCTTTTTGAGTGTGTTCTTTTTTGACAAAATTTGGTGATTTTGAGTCATTCCAAGCCTCTCGTAAATCCCAAATTACCTTTTGCATCGAGGGCTCTACCCCTTGACCCCACCCTGTAATAAAATAAGAAATGTGCTTGAGGTGCTTCCCTTGGACCCCACAAGGGGATCTTCCCCTTGAACCTTCTGGGAGTTACTGCCCCTAGACCCCCACGTCGTGACTCACTCACCCAAAGGAATTACAAAGCCAAATCATAAATTTTTAGGGTGTTTTTCTTAAGGCCTATTAGAATAACATTGTGCTTCTTGTAGGGGTAAACATAGTTGATATTTTGTCTAAATAACACCATCTTTTAGTCTAACATTCTTGTCTTGTAGGTTACCCCTCAATATCATCAATCAAAACTACTAATCACTTATCTTGAAAGACCCCCCTCAAGATTAATTAATCAAACTACTAATCCTTGTCCTATAGGTTACCTCTTTTTAGTGCCCAATTCAAACTACTAATTGTGTGCTTGCAATCCATCTGTCAAAGACTTTTTTTAGCACTTTAAAAATCATTTTTGTCATTTTAATCATCTTGTATTTTATATATCATCATCTTATTATGTGTATATCTCTTTGTTTTATATATTCTTTCATCTTGTAAATATATCACACACCTTAATCTAACTGGCTAAATAATATTTTTAGCTATTTGTTTATATCTTGAGGGCTATGATCAGTGTATGCTCTCCATATTACATCCATGCGATGATTCTTGGGGGATCAAAAATCACCTATAAATGCCATTCCCTTTTTCTTTTTCTATGGGGCTAGTGACCATGGATTTCACCACCATGCACTAATCTAAACTCTATGTTCTGGTGGAGTCTAAAAATTAGGAAAGTTATCATTTGAAGACAAAGCATAACTCCCCATAAAGGTTTTCATGGAGTGAGGGGAGTTTAAGATCCAAGATACAAGGCGGTTAGATAACATCTTATACAAACTTGGGCCCCACTATAACTTCATGTATATAAGGGATGCACCTAGAGAGCCTTATGTATACCTAGCATAGGATCCTTCAGCCATAATAGGTGCCTCACTATTAGAATTAGTATCATATCATAAGTAGACATTATGTGTAAATGAGGTTAAGAGGGTTTGGCTGATTCCATAATGGGTCACTGGCCTACAGACTCACCCGTGAATCCATTTGATTGTGTGAGCATCAAGTTACACTCCCTTTAATTTACTACTCCTAGGTTAATGGCTTGCTTGATTGGGTGTATGTGTTATGCTAAAATAATGTTATTTATGAGCTGAGTCATAATTTTACCCAAACCTATACACCTATCTAAGTCCTCTTTGCAAAACCCATCTTGAACATCCTACCATCATCATCTTGTATATTCTTGCCTCATCATTATACCATGTTGTACATCCTTATCCCATCATCCTTTATACATATCATATTAGTCTTACTTCATCCTCTTGTACATCTTTGTCATCATCCCCATTTGTATATATTATCTCTTGTGTATCCTTGTCACAAAACTATCTTCCATTATCACCTTGACTTCATCCCATCTTAATCTAGTTATATCCACCCATTATTAATCATACCATTATCACCTACATACCCAAATCACACCTTACATCTTGACCTATGTCCACAATATCAAATACTTACCTTCACATAGTCACCTCATCCCCTTCTTAGTCTAAACCATACATCATTGATCATCATCCCATCACCCACATAACCTCATCATCACCTTGTATATCCTTATCTCACCCTCTTTTACATATCCTTGTTCTATTATACATCCTTCTAGTCACATCCTATCCTAGAATAATCTATCATTAATCACATCCCTATTACATACATATCCTAATCACATCTTGTTTCATCCTCTACCTCTTATCCTATGTCCATCACCAATTCTTTGTCTTGACCTTGTCTTCATCACTCATTTATTCTATCCTTGTTGGCTCCTTAGGTCATATACGGGTCCACACCATCCTCATATCATCTTACCCACCCCCTTCATCACTTCATCATCACCTATCATCATACTTGTCCTTGTCCTATCATCCAATCACCCTCATCATATCATCCTATCCCATCCCATCTTGAGTAAATCAGTATAAGGCTCTTGAGCTAGTCTTATCATCCACATTATCCCATCACTTATCATCCTCTTGTATCCTTTTCATTAGCCTATCCCATCTCATATTTTGCCTTCATCTGGTCCTAGTCTAGTCATCTCCACTTATCACCTACATATTCTAATCACATCCTTATCATCATCCCATTATATATATTATCCTTGTATTGTCCTATCCCATCCCCCATATTATATTCATCCCATCTTAGGCACAACTTACCACCACATTGTCTTTCCCTCCTCCTAGTCCAACTATTATCCAATCATCATTGTCCAGATCCCCATCACCTATATCTTATTTTGTACATAATTTTTTCTATCCTATACTCTTCTTACTCATCTTTAGTCATATCCCCTCACACATCCTAATCACATTTGGTATTATCATTTTTATCTTATCCTAATCCCACATCTTGTCCTAACCATCCATTTGTCTTGACCTTGCCTTCATCACCCATCTAGTCTATCCTTGTCATATATTATCCTAGTTAGCTCTTTTGGTCATATGCATGTCCAAATCATCTCCATCTCATTACCTCCATCATTTCATCATCACTTATCATCATACTTGTCCTTATCCTATCACCTTCATCACATAATCATACCCCATCCCATCTTAAGTAAATTGGTCTACGGTTTTGAGATAGTCCTGTCATCCACATTATCCCATCATCCTAGACCACTATCACTTATTGTCTGATTAGATATCATACCAAGTCAATATCCTATTAGCATCTTATCACTTTTCTAATCTTAATCTAGCAAAACCCATCAACTATCAATATAAATGTCTCTAGTCTAATAATATTGCCTATTCATAACTAGCAACCCATAAAATCATCCCCTTACTAGTCTAAATCTAGGCACCCATCAAATCCCCAATCCTTTTTACTAGCTTGATAACTAGGCATTGTTGTTAGCACCTATTATCCTCTTGGTCTAAAGTCTAATCCTAGTATTCCATCCATTAGTCTATCTCATCCCCATCATCACCTATAATACTAGCTTGGGCACTTTCATCTAAATTATACAAGAAGCCATATCTAATTATTAGTCTACCCCTGCATCAACCCCCTTCATCATCCATCTTTGTCTATCTTCATGGATTTGGACCTAGTTCATGTAAACCAATACATTTTAGCCAACAAGGATGATGTCTTTTTGTGAGCTCTAAAAATGGGTGTTCATCTACCTTGTGACCTTGATATCATTCATCCCAAACCAACATCTCATATCCTTCCCCATCATCAACCTTCTAGCCCATCAAAATCAATACCAACATTCCTTGATGCGGTCACCCTAATCAATCAATATATCATGGAAAATAAAGATGAATTTCTCTTATGACTATTGAAGATGGGTTCTCACCTTCTCAATGACATTGAGATAAAAATTCTAAGGTCATCTCCCAATCAAGTTCCTCCTCAATCCTCATCTCCATCACAACCCTCTCCACCATCCACTAGTCCTCATCCTAGCCATGGCCTTTCTAATTCATAAAATTTCCTCATTTTATAAATATCTTGATGAAAACCCATAAGTATTTTTCTTATGGATCCTTGAGATGGATTTATAATTTACCAAATACCTTGACCCCATTTAATTCACCTTATCATTCATCTAAACCCATCCATGTTAATCTCCTTCCAATCCCCCATCCACTAGTCATAGTCAGTCATCTACTCCTTATACTAGCAAAGGGAATCCTTTCTAAATCACCTTGCCTACTATAAGTTCACCTACCCAATCACATCAAAAATCATCTAATCATAATTCTAATGCTTCCACATATAAGTCATTCAATGAAGTAGGTCCTTATACTCCTCTTCCTATGTCATTGGAAGACCTCTTCAACCAACTTGTTTCCACTAACATGATGGTTTATCCACCTATACAACATCTTGATCCCACTAAGCCTAATCCCTCCTAGTATAAATCAAATTGATACTGTGTATATCATTAAACTTGGGGGAATTATATTAAATGATGTCAAAATTTTCAAGGCTATGCCAACACCTCATCAAAAATGGTGACATAGTAATCAAGAATGAATCAATTAAATTTAAATCCCTAAGAAAATAAGAAAAAAATGTCAAGATTCCATTCCTAATCATGATCAATCCCTTCCCCTTCTAAGCCTAGGTCAAGACATCCTATATATCCTATAGGATCCCCCTATCTTCAACCACCCATCCATTCAAAAAAAGTCTATTGCCCATAATCCTAGTCCTCTCATATCCCATTATCCCTTTCATGGACCTATCTTTTCTCAATCCACTATCCCTCCATCATCTTCCTCTCACCCATTGTACCAAAAGCTCCATGTTGAGAGGATAATCACTCCTTTACTCCCAGCATTACATCATGTACATCAAAGTCAGCATTAAAGTTAAAACAAGTTTTATTTTCTTTAGGATCATGTGTAGCACTAGTGTCTAAATTAGATTCCTCATATAAAATGTCATCCCTCATCAATATTATAGCATATGACGATAATGCCTATCTTTTTTAGGATACCTCTAATACATCACTAGGCATATCTTTGGATCCCAATCAAGGTGATGAAGTTATAAATGAATTCTTGATTGCTTTATCTGATTTTTAGAGTGGATCTAATCCCACCTCAGATGTTTGTCTTAGTGATCCTTTTGAAATTCTTGAAGACACTTTCTTCCATCGTTGAGGTTAGGGATCCTTGTGACCTTTGTGAGGACTATGCTTCCCATTATCCCCTTAATCCATCACCCAACATTACTCATCCACCTCACCTCCATAATCCCTACATCCCACTGTATAACAAGAATGAATAGGAATATGCATCATTGGATTCCCCTTACATTAAACATTGTGTGCCATAAATACAAAGGTCCAAGACCACATTTTAAAAGTTTTAAATCAAGATCAAATCATCATTGATCTTATCAATCAAAATTAAGATAAATCAAATCATCAGCCTAATCAAAAAATGTCTTCCCTGAGTAAAGCCCAAAATCTTGCACTAGGGGCATATCAGAGTCAAACCAACTGTATGTCAAGTCAAAAATCAATCTCCTCTAATGAAGCTCAAAATTAAGCACCAGGGGTCAATCAAAGTCAAATCCAATTAGTAATTCAAAATAAATTCAAAAATAATAATCATAAGGCCGATTATACTCTTAATGCTTAGATCCAAGAATCAGCAAATCAAAAGGTCTTGATCCCTTACTCTCATGTTACCAATCTAAAGAATCACCTTCACCATATCTAACTATGTATGCAACTGTTGAACCCTACGTCCACTCCCCATCCCATCGTATCATTAACAATCACATCTCTCCTTCCCATCCTATATCCCATCATTACAATTAGTATATCCTCCCATCCATGAAATATCTCTAATCCTTAGGAAATATTGTCCCTCATAGGGGTTACAAAGAAACCTGCTCAAAATGTATGGAGGATGATAAAATAAGAATCAATAAAGGCCATTGAGACATGACCCTAGCATCACATATCTCTAGAACAAGCATCAGTTAAAGATCACAATGATGCCAACATATTGCATTTCACCCTTATCTAATAAATCAAAATGCCTAATAAAAGTAAAAAAGGTCAAAAATCATTTATCTAATGGTGAAAACCAGTCTTCTGGCACCTTGAGCAAGTACCATGGCAAAATTCAATTTCTGACATCATGGTAAAATAATCAATTGTCTACATTGTACCTCAAAAACTTGGGGGTAACCTCCATCCATTTCATATCCTTTATCAATCGATTTATATTGGTCTCATCCCTTGTAAACCTTATCTATATCACCCATCCATGTCTATATTATCCCTTGGTCCAACCCATCATCTACCAACATATCAATTTCCTTCCTACCTTGACCTTTACAAATATATGGAAGGTGTCTTGAGACTTGTTTCGTAATCATCTTGGCATATCCTCCAATGGACACTCAGGAAACTAAACATGTGGTTCCTTCATAATGTGGTCATTGGCACTCCCTAGTCCCTTCTTCCTTGGTCCTCCTCTTCTTTTCTACATCACCCCCATCTTTTTGTCACCCCATTCATCATTCCATCCATCCTCATCCTTACAATTACATACAAAACCACTTAATACAATATATTTTTACTTCCTTGGGTTGTATTACTACTTTTTTTTATCATATAAAACAACAAATAAGGGATTCAAGTTTATTTCTAAACCATACAATTTTGATCTTGATAATAATATAGGTCGTACAAACTATTGGGTTGTAATATGCATTATCCAAACCATACAAAATCAAAATTTTGAACCTTTAGGCCTTACAAAATTTGTTCAAGAATTTAAAAAAATATTGAATTGATGTTTTAGAGAAAAAATAAAATAAATATCCTTAACACCATGTCAAAAATGTTTTTTGATTTGTTTCTCTCTCTCTCTCTCATTCACATAAAAAATATGGCTCTTGATTTTTCTTTCCTTCACCTTCACGCTTCAAACTTAGCTCTAAAGTCACTATTAGGACCATGCATAGGTAAATGTATTGAATAATACACTACAAAAATGGACAAAGTTTCCATATAAAGGTAAAATATTTATTGATAATATTTACAATTCTCCAAACTTATAAAACATTATTTTAGGGTCTCCTAGCTAATTTGATAAGTATCATACTAGTAAATTCTTGGTTTAACAATGATAAAACTTATCTTATGCTATTCATATTGTGTTTTAGGCTCCCATGATTCCTTTCATAATTATATTGGTCCTTTAAGCCTCATTTATTGTTTTTCCATCTATTTTCTATGTGAGCTTATGAACCAATAAGATCTTAATTTGAATTCAACAAGTCTATAAGTATATGAGTGTATTTATGGATTTAAAGGAAAAAATTAAAACCTTTCATAAGCTATTACACTATGACTTATATTACTAATGAAATATATTAAAAAAATTCACCCATTGTTTAAAAAAATTATAATTAAATATTAGTGAAAAAACATATAGAATATGCTAGTTACTTTCATCTCATTGTCAAGGATAAGGGTCAACATCTTCATAGTGCATTGGAATACTTTCTTACTTTTATGAATGTTGATTGTCAACTTTTAAAATAATAATGGTATTATTGATGGAGGTCCATCATAGCTAATCTAATGTTTTAATACCTATTACAATGTTAATCGAGTTAATTATGTTTATGAAGAAGGAGAAGTATTTTTAGGAGATTCACAATTATATTTGAAAATTAGATATATGTTTCTGACAAGGAAGGGTAAATGAAGTTAGTCATAAAATTCATCAGAATATAACATCATCTTACCAAGATAAAATATAATGTCTAGGATAGGACTCATTTCTCAAAATCAAGTCCCTGAGATCTTAGTCTAATCAGGATCAAACTTCTATGATCTTAATTATTTTCTACATATTTTTATATGTGAACCAATTTTTTGGGTTTGTTATGAGACTTTTCTAGACCTATTTCACTTTATTTCAGCCTATAACAACACATGTAATTGACAAATAATATATTCATCTAGTAATTATCTTTGTCAAATTATAATCATTTAATTTACTTCAATTCTCATAATCAGGTGTGTGTTTACTATCATATTATTTTTTTCTATTCAGGTCTAAATTATACATTGTTTTCTATAGTTTACTGTCATGTCCCTTGACCTACAATCCATTTACCTATAATTTTTTTAATGAAACCATTTTATCTTACACCTAACCATAATGATTCATATTTTGTATGAACTTATGCCCTCTTACAAATCTCAATATTATATTGTTACTTATATTGCATATTTGATTTGATTATGCCTAGTTTTTCTATAAATCCTTTCCTTGCAAGATTCATTTATTTATAGGTATAGACCTTGATATTTTAATTGATCATTTTTGTTTATGGATGATATTATTTTATTTTTAATCATTATCCTTAATTTCTTGTGCATTGTCTCAAACCTTAGCTGGCATGTTATACATATTTTTATCTTATTCCACTTAAAGAGATTATATCAAAGTCACTTATTATGTGAAGTGATAGATTAAATTTTAAACTAATTGATTTTTTAACTTCCTTTGAATAATACTCATGTTTATTTGAAAATGGAAATTGAAAATGTTATTAAGGTTAATGCTTCTTTTATTGATACATGTGGATGATGATATGGATACAATTTATTTGGATGCCAATGCTATAAATGATAATGATGTGAATGAAAATGTTTCTAGTGGATCTTAGTAAACTTATCATTTTGATGAATAAAAATAAAAGGTTGAAATAATTTCTCTATTTCAAAAACACATTCTAGATGATCCTAATCAAATAGATAAAATGTTATATGTGTTGAGAGATATATAAAAATTGTTTGATCTGTAAACAAACAATGTCTAAAACTACAACAATTGATCTATTTTTATGGATGATGTATAAATTCTCAATTTCTTGTTAATTAACTTCAAATTGGCATAATAATTAAAACTAACATTCAAAATTGATAAGAAACCAAAAACATGAACCACAAAGATAATATGCAAACCAGAGTTGATAACGTAGTTCACCCAATATGGGCTATGTCTCTGGGTCATACTCAAAGGCAAAACTAATGGATTATTGATGAAAAATTCACTTTGTACATCAATTATTCCTAGTAGGGGTTCTCAATCTATAAATAAATGTTTTGATATAAACTAGATATGGATTTGGTAACTGGCTCTGGTTCTAGCTATTGACTCTAGATCTGGCTCTAGCTACTGGCTCTACTTGTCTTTCACAAGTCTGATGTAATGTCTTTGCCAAAAGAGGTCTATGCAATAACTCTAGGCTTGTAATTTCTATTCTAGAAGTAATTACATACAAACTTGCTTACTATGTAAAGGGATAAGCTTCAAGCTTTCTTACTCTTTGTGCAAAGGGATAAGCTTCAAGTTTTCTTACTCTACTACAAATAGAGATCTCACTACATTCTTCTGAAGAACTCCCTTTCTCGTCCAAGATGGATGCTTGCCTCCAAAACCTTAGAATGGAAGAGTTTCAATGCAAGTGAGAGATTGATTCTCAAAAACTTGAAATGTAAGTTAGAAATTGGAATGCTCTTGGAATTTTCTTGAAATTCTCTTGGAATGAGTTTAAAAATGAGGTTCATGGGTTTATATAGTTTTTCAAAACCCACCAATTATGGATTTCTTCATTATCCATCCCCATGTTTAAGCCTTTATTTAAGATTCTTAGACTTATCTCCCAAAATGGGGCATGCAAAGTTGATGAGGGTCAATGGGTTAAACCACCCTTCATGTCTTGATCTTTGGATAAACCTCCCATGCATTTCTATGGGAGATATCCCAATTTCTATGGGAAATATCCCACATTTGTGGGGAAAGAGATATTCATGGAATTAATCCCATTTCTCAAGCCTTAGAAAGTGGGATATGTCTAAAATATTAGAGAATACTTTGGATCTATTGTGGAAACTCCAAATGTGATGATTTCATTATTCCACATGTCAAGAATCTATTGGACCACATGCATGTCCAGTCACCGTACCTACACATTTTTTCCCTATTGACTGAAAACTTCAACAGGCCATAACTTTTGCATATAGACTCAGAATTGGTCCATTGAAAATGCATCAAAAAGCTTGTGATGAGTTATACACCATGAAACTAGTTTAGAAATGTTACAAGACCATCATAGTTTCTAGTTTGACTAGCTTTGACTGCTTATTGACCAAAATTTGACCGATAATAACTAGAACATATGATGTCCATTTTTTGCATTCTAACAGTTATCAAAAATATCTTGATGATCTCTACATAATGGAGCACATTTAAAATAAATAAATAAATATCTAAAAATATCCTCTAGATAATGCCTCCCCATTGAAAAGGATTTTGTTCCACTAAAATTTGAAACATTCATTTTTTTGGTACTAGATTTGGTTCTTTACAATGCCTCATGGAGATATCTATAGTGGACTCTATGGCCTCTGAAATTGCTATTATGATGTGGGTAGGCTATGTCATTCTTCTCCTATGGAAAATCATCAATTCACTACAAGCACAACATCACATAAAATGATCAATTTGAAAAAGACATCCCAATGTCAAAGGGACAAGTGTCCAACTAATTTGGTGATATGTTAGTGAATAAGCTATCATGTTTAGCATGGGGATAGAAAAATTTATCTATGTTATTGGTTGCATTCCCAAAATGGTAAATTACCTGTAACTTTAAAATATCACTAGGTATAATTATAGATAAAATGCTACTTATGTATGGGTCTTGAAATACATCTTACGCATTCTATCATTAGATGTAATTTCATAACAATAACTACTTCAATTACAAGTATCAATTAAGTATAATAAACGTGTCCCAAATAACTTGCATATACTACTGTCAACTTCACAATGGAGTTAATTAAAATGTGAGAAAAACCAAGCATGATAAACCTATCATAATATTTTCCTCATCTGGTTTCTCCAAAAATATTCAAATCTAAAACATTGGCTAATTTTCCTTTCACTAATCATCAAAAATCCCAAAGATGCTTTGAAATATTTGCATGCTAATCTATAATTCCAGCTATGCAAACATAAAATTAAGGAACTGTTTACCAACCCATTTCATTGGATTATCCCATTTAGGTGGTTTTATTTCCTCAATAGATACCTAGGTTGGCTCATCAACTAGTGGTGGATTAAGAAATTCATTTACCTTTGCAATAAATATGTATTTCATCTTTGTCTTACTATTTTGAGATGGATGAAGTCTCCAACACTACTCAACTTGATACCCATTGACCTGACAATGAGCACAAAATTTCCTCTTAGCCTCCTTCTTGTATGAGGAATCACATTTTCCATTTCATGCCTTCAAATTATGAGATTGTTCTTTAGCACTTACCTTATTTCTGATGACATGCATCAACTTCTTCAGTAATGTCCTTCTCTTCCAACAACTAGTAACAAAATGCTTACTTAACCCACAAAAAGTGCAAGGAAAAGCATGCCATGTTTTTTTTATATCATAGCCATATTTTTATACTAAAAGAGAGAATTATAATTTTTGAAATTTACATAATTCCATCTAGTGTTATGCTAAGTGTAAGAACGAGGAGGTGGAATTCCATTACCTCTTCTAGTCATTCATTTACACCTTTAATCATCCTACTATGAGGACTTGTTCCTCTACATAGATTAATTCTATTGTACTAGTGTTGTAAGCACTTGGTTGTTGAAATCTTGTCTTCCTTCAGCAGTTATGGAACTCTCTCTAGTTTCCATCTCCATACCAAGCATAACCTAAACATGGATATTAACTATTAACTATTTTGAGGTTTTTAAAATCTCTAAAAGAACTAGGTTCCATTAATTCTAGGATTAACTTTCTTTTAATAACATTTTGGTTTTGCATGCCAACTCTATCTATGAGTTATGCATTAATAAATCACCATGTGTGTTATATTAGAAGAATAATGATATTTAGAATTATTTTATTATCTATAATTTTAGTTTGTATTTTTGAATGATTGTGCCCTTAGCCTCATTATTTGTTATCAGATTAGGTTTGAAAATAGGAAGAAATAGTTGAAGGTATGATTGTGTATGTTTTTTTTGTATGTTGAGATTTTTGTTAAAGAAAAATTATATATTTTTTAATTAGTTTATATCAATAAAAATGGAAAGAAGAGGAGACTATGCTTAAATGAATATAAATTTTCAACAATTTGAAAAGGAGAGTGGAAGAAATCAAAATAATTATTTCATGCAAAAGAACAAGGTAATGAAGAGATGAAAGAGATGAAAAAAGAGAAAAGGAAGTACAGATCCATAAAAATGAGGCATAACAAGAGGATCCAAAATAATTTGAATATAGATTGGCTAGGCCACTATAAGGAAAGAATAAAGGAATTAAAGTTGATTTTTTTAGTATAAGAGCAATCTAAGACTAGAAAAGCTGATAGATTGATTGAATAACATTGAAAAGTTTTTTTAATAGAATTATATAGAGTAGAAGAAGGTGATTTTTTTACATACCAATTTGAATGGTATTGCCATGATATATTAAGATTAGTTACATAAAGGAAAGGAAAAGGAATCATAAAAAAAATATCAAGACATATAGTAACATGAAGAGGAAGCTAAGACAAAAATTCCCCATATCGACTATTCATAAGCCCTCTATAGAATATTTAAAATGTGAAGCAAATTGAATTATATACATGACTACACATATTATTTTTACAATCTATCCATTTGGGTGCATTTAAACCTTTTTAATTTAATAATTATTAAACTAATGAAAATAAATTGTTGAAATATAAATGTTGATATGTACTAATATGATGTTAAAATACATTCAAATACATTAAACTACATAATTTAAAAAAATCATAAACTTGTTAAAAAATATTGAATTGGACTAGGGTTAGAGAGTGTCCCTTAAATAATAATAAATTTGGGTGTGTGGACTATATATAAGTTAAAATTGTATAGAATAATCAGCAAACACAATCATGTTATAAATAATAGCTTTCAATCTACTAGGAAAAGTCCATAGGAGGTGAACTTGGGTGCACTTCAGCCTTATCTATTGACTAGGGTTACATTTTTCGTTGATTGTGTTCCCAATTTATTGATATGGGCATGTGTAATTATTTTTGAAGGTGGAATGTTGAACTTTGTATGTTGATATAACATGTGGAAGAGTTAAAAATATAAACCCCTAAATCTTACAAAAGTAAAAGGATATAGATCAAATCCAAAAAGGGGCACAACGGGTAAGGGGAATAGCTAAGTTGGCCTCAGAAAACCCCATGTAAATAAGAACTACCAACATAACACAAATGGGTCTTAAGCTGATGTATTTGTCCCTACTAGAGTCCTTGTATGATCTGTGATTATAAAAATTAAATGATTTAGGTAGATTATTCATTGGAATGTTTTACAATAGATGCCCTTTACTTGAAATAAAAAATATTCAAATATGGATATTAACTATTATAATGTTGAAAAATTAAATTAGGAAGAAATAGTGTTATTTTTCTCTTGATATGTAGTGTTTTTACTATAGATATCTAGTGGGGTAATAATGAGTAGCCTTGATATGATTTTATAGGATAGTCTTTTGAATAAATTTGCTAACTGAATTTACCAAATGTGTGGGAGGGCCATTATGAAATTTATCAAGACAAAAATTGACAGTGAGAGTACAAGAGACACGGCCATACTAGGGGACAAGGTTGTAGTATGGCCATGTCTGATTATCATGGACCTATCCCAAAAGACCAAATACTATTGGGACATGTTTGATAGGAGATTATGGGATGAATAGGGATGAATGCAACCAAAATAGGGATGTTTGTGTGATATTTTTAGTGTTTACAAGATAATGAAGGCTCTCTTATAGATTTCAAGCTAGCAAAAATATGGGCAGAAAAAGAAAGGGTAAGGATGTTATAATAAATATTGTCAGTCATTTAATGATTACTTTTATGTGTCTACATTTTCCCACAATTTATTCTATTAATGCATGAAGTTAAATTACTAGAGTAAATCAGATGCAAACATGAGTGTGTATACACTATCTTTGAAAGTGAATCCTGACTATGAAAGATATCATAATATAAGAACCTGTAACAATTCAACTAAAAGTAATATTTTCTTATATTGAAAAATTAAAAATTTATTGTTCATAAATTGAAAAGAGAGTAAGGATACTATGCAATCTAAATGCCTTGTAACTTGGAGATGGTGAAGTGTGCATGCCCACTTTTTGGTACATTTGGAGAAGTGTTTAACAATGGATAATTGAGAGTGATCAAGTCTCAACTTGAAAAACCATTGAATGTTATTGAGTTGGAAGGATTGTATGCTCAAACTCTCATTTGACTATATAGAGTACTTTATAAAATATTTTAATGGGTGTAACCATAAACTGTGCCCCACTACATATTGAAAAAGTGAAACCATAAATGTTAAGTGTCGCTAGAATATAACGTGTCCCATTTTCAATTAAGATGAATCACACCATTGTTGATGGACCTAGATTCTATCTATAAATTTGAAACATTAAAACTTGAAACTTGAGAATTTTGAAAATTCCATAGTATAAACTTGAACATAAATGAATATCATACCCCCCTGTATATATATAATATTAATATTGAAATGCTATCTTGAATTTTTAATTTTCTAAAATTTGAAAATTTAACTTTTGGACTTTTTCCAATGTGTAACTTATAACTTTTAAACTATTTAAAACTTGTAATTTTTAATGTGCACATACCCCCATAATCAAAAAAATTTTGAATCATATTATCATTTAAAAACTACATATTTCCATGAATCTAATTTTTTTCTTATGAGGATTGAATATTCAAAGCAAGCCCATTGTGATTATCAAATTTTTGGTCATGTTCATATAATGTTAATGTAACTAGTGCACACCATAATAAAGCTAAAGCAAGATGAAATCAAAAAGTGAGATTATTGAAAAAAACCAAAGATGAAGTAAAACCAATATTCCATTAAGTGATAAATCTCATCAATTGAAGCATAAATATAGGAGTGTTGAGTAACTCCTCCACAAATGGTGGTCAAAGACCACAAGTAACTCCTCCACAAAATATGGTCAAAATATCCTAGAATAGAGCTATAAATCATCCATAAAAAGTGGTCAAAAGAGTTCCATCCTAGTCTTTCTGTCAAACCTATGACACACTAACTCCACCTAAGAAATCATATCCCCTAAATGTAGGAAATTTCCATGTGAGAAAATATAATATTCCCAAATAAATAAATCTAAAAAAATAAATACTTACACTAACACCTCCCCATAAGCATAGCTTAGGTAGGTAGTGTAAAATTAAAAAAGGGTCTCAGCAACTAGGCCTAATCAAGTACCCATGTGCAAATAAATATCTCATAAAATAGATAAAAGGAAAAAATATGCATGAAAAAAAACCCCCCCAAAAGAGAGACATAGAAGAAGTAAAGAGGCTAGAATCCCCCCTGAAAATGATGTTACTACTGATGTAGACTGCACCCAAATAAGAGCTCATAGATGAAAGAACTTATCCTTGGTGAAGGTTTTGGTAAATATATCTATATCCTACTCTAAATATTATAAAAATATCAAGTCAATGACCTAATCATGAATAAGCTCTTAGTTAAAATCCATGTAAGTTTCAATGTGTTTGGTCTATTGGTGCTCAACTAGATTCCTACATATATGTGTAGTAATCTAACTATCATAATAGATGATGGTGGGATATCTAAAAAGAATCCAAACTTAGATAGAATCCCCTAAAGCCAAATAGCCTCAGTAACTAATTAAAAACTCCCCTATGCTCTGCCTTTGTGGATGATATAGCAATAGTATTTTGTTTCTTGCTAAACCAACTGATAGGACAAGAACCTAAAGAAAAACTATAACCTGAAGTAGAATTACATTTTTGAGTATCACCAGGCCAATCTAAATTCCAAAAACCAACCAATTCAACCTGTTTGTTGAATCTATATTGAATCCTAAATCTATAATAACCCTTAATGTAGTGGAGTATCTGCTTGGCTACTTTTTAGTGTAGCTAATGGGGATCTTACATGAATCATGAAATAATACCTACATCATATGAAATATTGGGCCTTGTATGAGTTAGATAAATGAGGTTGCCAACAATATATTGATACCAAGTGGCATCTACCAAAGGTTTAGAACAATCATCCTCATGCTTGATTCCTAATATAAAGGGAATTAGATATGGCTTACAATCAGCCATGTGAAACTAAACCAAAATATCAGAAGCATACTTTGGCTATGCAAGTGAAATCACTAAATCATAATGTGAAATATCAATGCTGAGGAAGTAATGTAGAAGACCCAAGTTTATCATGTTAAATTTATCCTATAGAGTTGTCTTCACTACTACAATAAATGATGAAGAACTCTCTATGGTCAAAAGATCATCAACATAAAGGACTGATATCAGTGACAAATCATCCTATCATAGGAAGTGTACATTGGGGTGTGAATGACACCTAATGAAACCTAAAGTAAGGAAAAAGGAATCCATCTTGGACTACCAAGCTCAAGGGGCCTATTTAAGGTCATTGATGGATTTCCTAAGTCTACAAACTAAGGATGATTCCTCAAAAAACCTAGGTGGTTGCTTCACATAGATCTCCTCCTCAAGGTCTTCATGAAGAAAAGAACTCTTCACATCCATATGGTGAACATTCCAGCCATGTGTTATGGATATAAATAGTGTGATTTAGATTGAATTCATCTTTGCAATAGGTGTAAAGGTATATAAGTAGTTAATGTTGATTATCTATGAAAAAATATTTAAAACCAATCATGCCTTATAATTATTAATTGACTTATCTGCTACAAACTTGGTCTAATATATCCACCTACATCGAACCATCTTCCTTACCTTAGGAAGTGAATTAAAATCTCAAGTGTGATTTTTCATTAAATAAATATTATTTTTGCATAGTACTATCCTACTCAAGTATGTATAAAGTCTCTTAGAATATCTATGGATCTAAAACTAAAGAAAATAAAGCATGTGGACCACTATGATAATCTACTTGAGTATGTTTATCATTTATTGGATCCCTTGCCTATGTGCCTACACTATGAAGTGATTCCTTGCCTAAAGGGGCCTAGATGTGGGCGAGTTAGGTGTTGACTCCTCATTATCTAAAACATGAATAGGGGTGGATGTAGATGATTCCCATCACTTCCCTCACTATCATAACTAGAAGAAGAATAAGAAGAAGACCCTAGATCAATAACTTACTCTGGATTATATAAGTTAGAAGAAGATTCACTAAGTCTAAGTTAATCCAATAAAGAAAAGTGTTAAGTATTGAGTATTTGGACTTTATCAAAAGTGAACACTTCTTTATATGAACAAATCATGTGGGGTTAGATGTAGAAGGTGGTACCCATTGACACCATCTAGATAACCTATAGAGATGCAATTATTGGACTAAGGTTCCATAGCTTTGCATTTCTTCTTTGGTATGTATGTCATAGCTAGGAATTTGAAAACCCTAAAGTGCTCAACTGTAGGTTTCCTTATATGCCAAGATTCAAAGGGAGTTATGCCTTTCAAATAATTATGAGAAACCTTGTTTTGAATATAACAATCATAATTAATGGCTTCTACCCAATATTGAGGTGCCAAGGACTTAGAGTGATTCATACAGCTAGCCATATTTTTAAAGGATCTATTCTTATGTTCTATAACTCCATTCTACGAAGGACTATAATTAACTATCCTCTACAAAATAATACCCTCTATGGTGAAAAATTACTCAATTTTGTTGCTAACATACTCACCTCTATTGTCAGTTCAAATAACCTTGATGGATTTCTCAGATTATTTCTCGACAAGTGCCTTGAATTCTTGAAAATATTCAAACACTTTAGACTTGGTTAAGAAACTATGCCCATGTATATCATGATAAATCATAAATGAAATTGAGAATGTACTTAGCCATTGGAAAATATATACTGGTAAAAGGCCTAAATACATCACTATGTACTAACTTTAATTCTTATGAAGCCCTCCAAGCTTTGTCTTTATCAAATTTTTTATGACATACCTTCCAAGAGAGTAACCCTCACAAAGTCCCTTAGAGAATTAGACTTGAGGAAATCCTATGACCATGTCATTTTAGCTAAGTTATTCAAGGTAGCAGTAGTTAAGGTGGTCAAACCAATCATGCCATAATTTGATAACTCTATTTGAATGGGTTAGTAATGCAATCATAGAAGAATCAGGAGAAAAATATGAGGTGTATAACCTATCTTGATGATCTGACCTACCCACTACTATTATAGAATCACTATGTAACTCTCTGATGATAATCAAATCTGGTAAAATCTCAACCCTCATGCTTTTCATGATATGAATGATTTGATACACCGATAGGAGATTGGTTGAAAGAGAAGGAACACTTAGAACATTATTAAACATTCCCCCTTCGATTTCAACAAACCATCTCCTTGAAATAGGTATTGATGTGTCAACACACAAACTAATAAAACACATGCTATAAGGCTCTAAGAAAGAAAACTCAATCAGTGAAGAGCCCATATGGTGAGAAGCACCCAAGTCAATAAACCATGAACATGTTGAAGCTACAACTTTTATAAGAGCCTTGCCCTTATTATTCTCTTTCTCCTTCCCCTTTGCCTTAATAGAATCTTGGGTTGATGAATTATACTTAATATATTCAAGAATACTTATGTTGTTCTTTTATAGGATATGAGTTAGGTGATCTATTTATTTCTTCATGCACTTATGTTCATCATGCCCATTTTTATTACAATAGGCACACTTAACCTCTCTTAGGTTTATCATTGGAAGAGGAGGTTTTAGTAGTGGTTTTGTTAGAAGTTAGTTATTTCTTACTATCTTGATCCTTATTATTATTCTTCTTATCTTTCTCATTTCCAATAATTAAGGCTTGAGGTTTTGGTGACTTCATTATTCCCATCTATATTAACTTGTCTTGCTCCCTAGTTAAGTCGATAATGAAATCATCTAAACAGGGTATTTTACATGCAATGCCCAAAGAACTTTTAGTGTCATGAAAAATAGAGACAAAGACTAAATAGTCAGGACCTAGTTTAGAGAGTATAGAAATAAAAATTTGGTAACCTTCTTTCTTCATCCCACATTTTTTAAACTACAATCTCAAGGACTTGAACTTAGTGAAGAAATCCTAAAATGTGTCAAAGTTGCTAAGACTTAGGCTAATGAGTTCATTCTCAAGTTCAAGACCTCTCATCACATCTTTCTCCCTATATAAATATCCCAAAATGGTCTAGATGTTATTAGGTGATTTGTTAGGCTCTAAGTGAAATAGGAGATGAGGTGTTATAGAAAGACATAATATCCCATAGGCTTCATCACTATAGTTATACCACTTAACTTTTTATGCATCTATGTTAGGTTCAGTTTCATCACCCATAGTTATCCTATATGTAGTCACATAAAATATCAAAATTGGTAGATTGAGTGTGGCTTGTGACACCCAACCCATAGGTCCCTCTTGAATGCTCTAATGACCCTTCTATCCACCTTTTCATTGATTCCTAATCATTCGTAGACTTTTGAAACCTCATTCCATCTCAACCAAGCTCCATTTTCCATGTTTATTCCATCACCCTATGTCCCATACCTATAGTAAAAGAGCATTGGGGTTGGACTATAGCATTGAACCCTAGGGTGTCCTATTTTTAGTGCTCCTATCTAATCACATTTCAAGCCCAAGCAACCATTTTCTCTTGATTCATCTTCCTCATTATGTCAGCCTAGTGTGAATGCATTTAACCCATGACCAAAACCTACAAGTTTTTATGGAAATGTATTTTGTGACTATCATAGATGTATGAAGATTATCTAGGCAAGGGTTTAAATTATATGTAGGCTCTCAATTATACGTTCTCAATCATTGATTAGTGTTGGCTCAATGTTTTAGAGAACTAAGTATAGAGGTAGAACCATGAATGAATTCCATTAACCTTAGTTTTTAGGGTATAATGAGAGTAACTTCTATAGGTGATACGTTCCTCTCAAGTACACCACAAATCAAAAAAATAAAAGAGGCTTCCTTTGGTATAAATAAGGGACCCTAGGCATTTTTAATATACCATTAGGTACATCAAAACTAAACTCCATATATTATGTTGTACTATGTCTATGAGTATTGGGGTAAACCCCTCATGCCATAATGTATATAAATAGAACACTACATAACCATTCACAATAGTCATTATGTAATTTAAAAATTACCAAAACAAAAATTTTAGAACAAGAAAAACCAAATGAAAAATAAAGTGAAATATTCTTATTTTTAGAAATGAATAAAATTTCAACCTTTGGTCGATATAAATAGCTTCTATGTTAGAAGGATCCAAGGTGACAAGAAAATTTATTCAGTGTCAAATTTAATCCAACATCAACTAAATTGAATCATTATGTGTTATATTTTATCCAAGTTTGAATAATGATTTCTTAAAATGCCATTACTTTAAAAAAAATTGAAATAAATCCTATGCTAAAAAGTTAAGGAAAAAATAACAAGCAATGTTCTTATTTAAGCCTAAATTGGACATCGATCCTACTTGGGTAGATAGGGTTAAGAATATAAACATGACTATGAAAAAGGGTGATAATCATATCTATAATAGGTCAACTAAATGATAAACTCATATATAACATATGTTTAATTTATTAAATTAAGATAGGTTAAAAATAAAAATTACCACTATGTGAGATATGGGAATGAAAAATAAATAATGTACTTAACTAGTTCTGATGCTAACATAGTTCTAGATCAAGAACAAGTAGGAAGTACACTGGAAGAGGATTTTGAAATAGTCACCAAATTCTAGATTATCTCTGGAGCTATGGACACTAGCATCAACATTGGATATTAATGTTAACACTATAGTCTAAACTATAAGTGTCCTATATGAATACCAACTAGAAAAGAATGTAACCACCTAGATGATTTTGAGTTTTTCATTACCTTTGCTCTAGTGTAATCAAGTTTGGGTCCTTCCTCATGAAATGGAAAAAACCTTATTTCTTTATATTCATAATGACCTTGGAAAAAAAGGTTTAGTATGATCATAGTGTCAAGCTAACCTCAAAGACCCCTTTATCAATATGTGCTTCCTACATAGCCACTACTCTGAAGAGGGCCTTAAACTGATGTAGTTTTCCCCTAATGTGTTAGCTTGTGTGTGCAAAAGCATGAAATATGTGGAAATCAAGTACAACATTAACCTAACTTGTAACTTTTCAAATTAGGCTCTTGGGTTGCTCTTTCATTACTTCATACCTATAAATGTGCAGTCCCTATGATTGATATGGAAATAAGAATAACTAGAGAAGCTTTACTCAATTGAATGCTCTTTGGTATGAATTTTAGGTTATAAATGAATGAGGAGTGACTTTGAATATATACCACTCATATCTAGAAATATCTTGCATTAAATAACTTAGGTCAACCATTAGGATATGTTTCATTTGAAAATTAGATGACTTTAGGGCACTAGACACCTACATCACGGTAGGACACTAGCATGTACACAAGGGTTTGGCACTGACACTTGTGTCATGGAAATTATAAAATAGGTATAGTCTCATAACTTGTAGGGGAATATGATAAACATATTTTAAGTATTCTTGATAAGATAGAGGTCTAGGACATTAACATAAGACCATTTAGACCAAGTGGCATAAGATAGAGCATATGTGACACTTTCAAAAGTGGAAAAGGTCTAGAAATGAGAGGAACAACAAAGGTATAATTTTGGAAAGTGTATTGAGGTGATTTATAATTCATAAATATCATCTACATTTCCCCTCTTTAATCTAGTAATGAAATTATTGATTTAAATGAGAATAAATTCATCCCTGGGTGTGTATAACACACCTTACCTTTATGTGAGCCCAAAATGAGTGCTTTGCTAGTGACTGACCTACAACCAAGAGTATATTATGTTATATAATCAGTGCACATAATCTAAAATTTAAATCATTGAAAATGTTTAAATTGAAATGTCAAGGTTTAGGAGTATACATGTGTATCGATACAACTACCTTGCCTATCAGCAAGTTGATTTGAAAACATGTATTATTGTAAATATATAAAACTAAGATTAGGAAAAATAAATATAAATATGGAAATTGAATGTATAAATATGGATATAGATATATTTTAAGATTCCCCCAACCTTGGATAAAATGTGATTTTCCACTTGGCAATTGAGATTAGCTCAACCACAACCCAATCATACTTATAACCTATTGAGCATGAGGGAAAAATTTGACCCATGCCATATATTTAGTGAGGTTAGACTATGTAATCAAGTCTAACCTATAAACATAGAAAGATTTAGTGATTTAATCACCTCAACCATACCAAAAGTAAACCAAATACTGCATTATATTGGCTTAATACAATTTGTAATAGTTTGATCTAGTGGGTGATGATATTCCATATAAGAGTTTTGAAATCTAAAATTGATTTAGATTTTTCAATATTAGGAGTATATTTCATAGCATATACACCTTAAATATGTTTCATTTTTAAACTATTTAAAACAATGGTACGAATGTATATAATTTTTCCACAATTATGAATCTAAATTATATAACTATGTGCTTTAGCCAATTTATATTTTAAACAAGTGTGGATAGCACGTTAACATAACATGGCCTCATTATATATGGATAAATCTAAAAACTAATATATTTTTAATGTGGAGGATATGTTTCCAAAACATACCCCCACTGAATCTGGGCATGTCAAATACTGAATAAGTGTGGAGAGCATGATTCCAAAACATGCTCCCATTTAATCTAAAAACTATGTCAAATGTGGATAACATGCCTCTATGGCATGATCCCCCCTTTGAGTTGAGGAAAGATAGGAAATAGTATTTATCTCCTTCAAAATAAGAAGACAACTAAATAATCTATGAATGGAACCATGTAACATATAGAATAACATGCCTAGGTAGATGTAGCATTAAAGTGCATAAAATAATGTGATCACATGAATTCCTAAGATGCATGATAAATATCAATTCAATTTTTAGATATTAATATTAAAATATCAACAAAAAAATAAGCACACACACAAGATAACTCAAAATCAAGTCAAAATACAATGGTCCTAGGAGATCATAAACAATGGACATGTTCAAATGATGCATAATCAAAGGGATATGACTTAGTCAAATGTCAAAAAAATCAAGAATGACATATTCAAATTCCCATACAAAAAATAATGAATATTAAAATGTCAAATAAAGCACAAAAATCCATGGGGGACGTAAACAAAAGAGAATATTCAAATGGTTGAATAATAAAAATAATAGAAAGGCAAGACACTCAAAGAAGTGCATAAATAAAATCATAAGAAACCATCAAAAACATATCATAATAGCCCATGGATCAAATGTGTTAAAAAAAAAATTCAATTACATAACATATAAAGTACCCTATGAAATATATAATCGTGGATAAAGGCATTTGTAAGTACATATAAGTTCAAACATGATAATGAAAATTGATAATCAAACCATATAACATGTGCATATCAAGATCAAAGAAGTGGATGCCCCCAATATCCACATGACATGAGTAGAGGGAAATCCCAACATTCAAAATAGGAAAAGATCATGTATCTATGTATGTTTGTATCACATTCAAATAGAAGTGTGAAACACGTGTATGTAGAAGTAACTAGTATGTTACCCATCAACATGGAACTAACACATAGGTGCCAAGGAGCCAATAGAACACATTTATACTAAAAATATTTTTGGAGTTTTTATTTTTTTTTTTTACATATTTTTGGAATATGTGAAGTTTTTCAACCTTAAGTTAGATCGTTCACATTTATGTAGTGATAAATGAGGTAATCACCATATGAAATAAAAATGGAAACAAGAAATCTTAACTATAATGATCAAATGGTAACTCAGTTTCTACTTTCAATTCTAACATTGTAGCTAATGTATATATGGTAGTATTAAGTGTATCAAATTCATATAAATTGTAATCAATATCATTAGGATCATACCAATATGTAGTCTCATTACGATCATAATCATTGATGTAATCAAATAACCTATTAGTCTACTCTTGAACTTTTGATATACCATTTTGAGTGTCTATATATGAATAAGGAATTGTACCATACGATGGTCATACCATTTTTGGTATTCCATTGTTTGGATATATGTGCACCTCAGATGTTAATACCTTATGATCATCTTGAGCTATATGGTTTACCTTTCATTTATCTCTATTTAGTTTTTTACCTTATAGAGATGGTTTCAAATGATATGTACCAAGTCCTATAAATATATCATGTAGTAAGGTATTGAATGGATCAAGATGAAGTTTTCTCCACTATTCATATATCATATTAGTACTAAGAATAGTATCACCACTTTCATAATAATTTGTAATTGTGCCCTTTTGTTTTTTGGTATTAATCAATAAAGGGATCTCACATGGTTTAGTTTGTGTGGTCTTAATATTTTTGGCTCCTTTGGTAATGGTATTTTCTCTATTTATTTGTTATTTTGACCATTCTCTTATTTTAAATTATCTTTTAGTACCCATATTTGTTGTTTTGCTACTTGTGCTTTAGGATAAGTACTCATAATGTGAGTGGTTTTCCTAATTGATATATTAATGGTAGGATGACCACATTGTTTGTGACTTTATATTTGGTTATTGCATGCAAAATAATGATATGTATGAAGCCCATCCATTATATGATATGCATAATAGGATTTGAATCTACGTATAGGATGCAATTTGATCCTTTTGTTTTGAATCATTTCTCTTAGGATTTCACTTTGTCTCTTAGTAACCTTTTGGTCACTTTTTGAATCACTTGTTTTAGATGTGTTTTGTTATCACTTTGAATTTGGATAAGAAACCTTTTTTGGCATAATATTTATATAGGAAGATGTGAACACATGATTAACACTAGCATATGTGGGCTTTTTCATGTATGCAATCAGATGTTGTAACTCTTTTATTAGTTTGCTCATACTAGTGATTTGATCTTTTAGGGCTTCACAAGCGCATACCTTAACTATTTGAGATTGATTACCTTAATTTGAAACTATAGGATTGGACAACTTACCCCTTGGATAAGTGATAGCCTAGACCTAGTTAGACGGATGAGATATATCACCCTACTTAGGGTTAGGAGGAGCAAGAGGCTCATTTGTATCTATTTTAAATATTATAAAAATTGTTATGAGAATAAGATAAGCAAGACATATAAATGCTAAACAGTAAACAACCATGATACAATAAGGATATATAATTTTCATACTAATGGCTGAGTTTTCTGAAAATATAAGATTTTTTTTTGGAAAATAAGATATAAGATGAACCCCAAAAAATAGGGAAACAAAAGTATAATGTACGACCTTCACGTCTAAATTTACTAAAAATATTAAAATGCTAAATTAGCAAAATCCATATAATTTTATTTTTTTTAAAAAGATGTTTTTATATATATTATAATGGTTATGAAAAATATCT